>CM057158.1:6706464-6810675 GCA_029962745.1 Echinometra lucunter
TAAACCTTCACGCCAACATTCTGAAATAGCTGAAAATACCAATGATCACGTGAAGGTCTTTAAGCCAATCATGAAAGGATAAATTTCTGATCCAAGATATAAAAAAAACTAGTACCAAAGGCCGGACGGACCAAAGGTTGGTTGGTTGGTTTTTTAGTTTAGAGGCACCTATCACTTCTAAATTAGAATACTAGTATTTGCGTTGTGTTGTTGTTATTGTTATTTGATATTGTCGGCGTTCATTCATGAGTGAGAATATTTACGCCTTTGACTGTTTTTTGTTATTGCTCTTTATATATTTTTAGGATATACTCTATATACATATACATTTTAATGTATACATATTTGTTCTTTTCAGAAAATTAGGGCCCTACTATATATACTCCGGACCAAAGCTCCGGACTACTATTTCTGTGGTCATGACGTCATGACAATGTACCTACGTACCTCGTAAGTAGGACCAATTAACGGCAAAGAATACCCACAACTCCGTATTAGTTATTGCGATTTTTAATAATTTACATAGGCCATTAAAGAATTTCAGTAGATCATGTATATATTAGAAGTATTAAAGATATTTTGGGATAAAAAGTATTAAAATATAACTTAAATAAGATTTGTAGCTGTGCATTTTTTAACGGAATTGTGGGAAGGTTGCCGGTACATCTTTATGATTTGGGTAACAATCAGCTGCGGCGCGGCTCGCTCGATCGATTGCAGTGAGCTATAATTTTGCTTCTGCATCAGAGGAAATAATACCAGAGTAAAGTTGAAGCCTCTTTGGGAAACGTTGCGTTTTGCCCTCATTTTGCCTATGATCGTATTTCATTTTGGATGCACAAAAAATCTACAACCTGAGGTTTATATCCGTGATATTTCAAGCGTCATCTGAGAAGCCGATTCGAGGATTTTGATTATTCTTCTCTTGTAGATCGCCATTTCTGGCGCGTCAAGCCGAATACCGTTTGTTTCCTTCCGTAATCTAATTCAAATGGCTTGTTGTGGTGAAGGCGAATGGAAATCGGCATCATCAGCATCATCAAACGTTCAAAGTGCTGTTGTATTTCGACTAAGTCATCAAATACCGAGTCATCATTGTGAAAAGCACTGTAAATTTAACATTTATCCATGTCTTTGTTTGCCGAGTTTGGGTGAAATTTCATTATCGGCTTAATTTAAAACTAAGTTAAAAACAAATTTAGAGTCGACTCAAATTAGTGCAAGTCTCACGACTGTTAATGCAGTTAATGCAGTGCCAATGTGAATTCAGGTCATCACATGATTTATTGTAAAATGAGTGTTCTGTCTTCAAATTTGCATCTAAATCTAGACCCTATAAAGGAAAGAGGAATATAAAGCAAGGAGTTAGAAAAGGAAAGTCATCACTCATCAGGCAGAAATTAATTGAATTAGCGAGCCAACACTGGCAACAAAGTTCGACTCCAAGTCCAAGTGCCAACTACATGTAAATCAGGAAGTGCTGTGACTGAGCTGAGCAGAGAAGGGGAAAATAAACAGGCAGTGAAAAATCACTGGTCAAAACTGAAAAGAAAATTTGGCAGAACGATAACATTTATGATTTAGTGGATGCCACAAAGCCACCATGAAGCTACTTGAGAATCCAAAATTGGAAGCCATCAGTGAAGCACTTGCTATGGAAATGGGAGAATGCAGGATTCTTGGAAAGTATGTCCTAAATCTACTGTCAGAGCTTTAATTGTAATTTGTATTTTCACCCTTCTTCAAGTTGGGGGCCGGGGTTGGGGCTCAGGGTTGGCGGATTTAAATCACGTTGATTTAAATCATGATTTAAATCGCGATTTAAATCACCATGATTTTTTTTTTAAAAATCATTGATTTAAATCACTTCCATTGAAACATGTACAAATCATTAACAAATTGTTTGTTCAAGGCAGTTTTATTTCTTCAAATCAATTGAAAAACTTTGAATTAACTTTATATCAACAAAAAATCAACAAATCCTTCCTATCTACTTAAAACAAATTAAAATCAAGTGAATAAAATCAGCTGATTCCTTAAAAAATTAGAGATTTGTGTCATCAACAGTTACTCCATTTTTTGTAAATGGCAAGTTTTTCTTCTGAAATTTTACATTCTTTGTCAGCTATTAATAGTGAAACAAGTTTCTTATTTATTTCTTATCATTTATCACACAATCCAAGACTTTTCAGAGAGTAGTAGTGTAAAAAATATATGTAAAAGTCAATGACAAAGAGGTTTGTTGGCAGTTTTCCAGTTTTGATCATTCACAGTTATACTTCTATCATGTGAAATTTAAAAAAATCATCTAATCAACAGATTCCACATGCTTATTTCTTCTTGTTACATTTATCATACAATTAACATAATGTAGTACAGTCACAATTTGACTGTTGAAAAAAAGCTTTCTTATATACCTTTTAAGTCACTAGCTCATTTTATGTTCAGTGCTATGGAAGTTTTGTATTTGCATGTAGCAATGGAAAGAGGATTTATAAAAACAATTTGCAAAACTCAAAATAAACTTTTAAAACTACATTTGAATCTTAAGATGTAGGTACTTACATGTAAGTTACAATCAATTACAGTTGTAAGTTGTGTCTGATTTAAAATACAATACTTCTTTTTGTAATACATATGTTGTAATATCAGCAGTTTTGCTGGTTTTATCCTTTAAGTCAAACTTACAGTTGTATAGGGTCAAAAGTTTTTTTTTTCCTACTTCATGTATCAAACAGATTTTTAGAGAACATGTGAATAAGAATTGTAGATTAATGTAAAAATCACAGTAATATATTGTAATGTAGTCACCCTTTCACTAAGCTGTCTCCTATATTGGTCTCCAACACTGACAGTTTTGCATCTCTATCTGCAGCAATAGATGAGCTTAATACCAAAACTGTCACAAAGCTGTTAAGTGCACATTTAGATACAATTTTCACTGAGGAGTGTCTGGAGATTTTCCTCTCGGATTTTTTTTAATACTGAGTGGAAATTCACAGAGGGGAATATTCTCTACTCACTGGGAATTCCCTATGGAAGTTTCCTGGGATTTTAATTCTATCATACATACATGGCCCTACATGTATGTATGATAGAATTAAGTTCATATACATGATTCCTCAAACTGATTTTTATTTGCCCATTTTGACTAGATTTAATTACAAATCATTATGGTTAAGAAAAATATTAGGAGTGAAATGTATGATAACATTAAAATTGAGGTCATTGTAGGGTGAGGTCTTTTGGTAATTAAACTTTTTTTCGAATGAACTTTGAAAAAATAAAAAAAATTAAAAAAATCTGATTTAAATAAAAAAAATTCGATTTTTAAAAAATTTTTTTTTAAAAATCAAAAAATCGCCAACCCTGTTGGGGCTAGGCCTGAGTCGGTTTGGTCTGTCGTACGTCGTCAGTGCACTGGTGCCTGACTAAACATGACCACTGCTGCCAGTTATCAGTAACAGTTAGAGGTGCTGGTCTGTAATGCAGATTGTCTTTATTAACCAGGATCATCCTCATTTATAAGGATTTCTTCACATAAAAAAACTGGAAAAGTTCAGTCCAACGCAAGTTGAGAGCGCTAGGTCAATGTAAACCTAGACCCTATAAGGCTTCATTACAAGCCATGGGAAGATGGACAAGTCTTGAAAGAAGACGGTGAACTGGGGGTATTTCATGACACCAATCTATTTTTAGCACTCTCAAGGCCCAAAACTGCCTCTAAGCCCCGCAGGGCAAGGTGAAATAAAAATATCCTCGTAAACAAGGACAATCTCAATTTATAGGACACAATTTGTCTTCGTTCATGAGGACAATCCTTGTTTACAGACCAGCACCTCTACTGGCTATTGGTGCATTTCTGCATGTACACTGGTGCACTGATGAAATAAAGAAATACAAAAATCATAAGAAAGACCTTGAAATTTAACCGGTTTAAGAACTCAATTTCTTTAATTCTGTTATAGCTTTCAGGCCTTTCCCACTTATTTCAAACCTTAAATCATTGAAATGGAACTATGGAAGTAAGATTAGCGTGCAGGATTTCTTGCTTGAATTAATCGGTGTCTACGATGTCGTTTGGTATCTGGAGGCCGCTATATTGTAAACAATATATGGTAGCTCTACTACTCATCGACCACTTTTTTTTTTCCGACCACCTTGGCTCAATGGCTTTCCTGCGTATAAAATCAAAAGTATGTGTGAAACTTAGCGCAATACGCCACAGTAATCAAACAGGCTATTAGTAACCCACGTCCATGAGAAATGAGGATGAAATAACGATTAATTTTAGAAAAAAAAAATACAAATACCGGCATGCCCAAATACCATTATTAAATGTAAAACTCTGTTTACCTTTTGTGTAAATCTGTTTTAGAACACATATCGACGAAACTAACAATTAGGAGTAGCAACTATGCTAATAGTCATTGGAATTGTTTGTTTGTTTTTTTTTCCATAATCATTAAAACGACAAACAGCCTTATCGATGATGATGATGATGATCATGAAAGTAATAAATATGTGCTTAATCAATATAGAGGACAGGTTTAAATAATGGGCTCACACAGGCGCACAGTAAAAAACATCACATGCATTTGTCGACGAGATTTCCGTGCGTATCATACAAGTCAACAATCTGAACATTACAAGTTAATCTGCTGCATTTTCTGCACAAGTGAGACAAAATTAATGTTAAACTAACGAATATTTTCTGAGATACGATGTAATCAATTAAAGTTGGTTGATGAGTAGTAGGTCCAAACATACATTGTCCACGCTTATTCACCGCAAGATGGCGCTATATCGCCAATCTCCTAAACTGAAGTAGAATTCTAGAAACATCTTGTAATTTCCTTATCCCACTCTGGTTGTTGAACGAAAAAATATTGTACTATGCAATCAAAGTACTTATACGTCAATGTACAACGTAGATGCTTAATAGCATTTATTAAGGTTGTTTGTTTCCTGTCAGTTTGCTTTCCTAAAATGAAATTTTTCTGAAAGAGACAATTTATTCGTGGAATGTACATGTAGTATGTACTAAAAAAACAAACTACTTCTTGACAACCAACTACTTAAAACATTCTCTCTTGATGCCACCATAAAAAGAATGAAAAAAGCAGAACTTAATACATGTAGAGAACCCCGGGGGGGGGGGGGGGGGTCACTTCCATTGAAGAGTGGACAGCATCCACGAGAGAAAAAATGCGGAAAAGGGGTATTTTTTCAGGGGTAGGCGCGGAACGCCTAGCGGCTTGCCCTTGAATCCTTGTTGAGGGTGCTTTTTTAGGACGATTCTCGTGGATGCTGTCCACTCTTCAATGGAAGTGACACCCCCCCCCCCCCCCCCCCGGGGTAGAGAATAGTATTCCAAAAGTAAATGTACTTGTAGTAGCTTTACACAGTGCTGTCGCAAAGCGACGGCGCTGTACAAGCGGGCATAGGCAAATCTTGCAAACTCCTGACAAAAAATGTGATTACATCAGAACTTCACGTATCGCCGTGTGTGATGAAGCTGAATTCTCTCAGCTACAAAAGTGGCATTATCTTAAAATGAGTATTTGATTGATGATTGTTTTACTTCTTATATTTATTTTGACAACTTAAATCTTACAAAAAAAAGATGATCTATTGCTTCATGTGCACTCAGAAATTCTGTTCTCTCCGCTGAGGGTCAACCGGAAGTATGTATAGAAAGCATGATCACCTTCCGTGATACCGAACAGATTTGTAAAATTTTGTGTGTGTACGGGTCTGGCTAATATACCTGGTAAGTTTATGTAAAAAAAAAAAGATCAGTAGATCTAATCATCTACTGTAGCTGTCACTTGCTGGAGCTCTACTGTGGCTTGGGGTATTTCCTTTGTGGGATCTTGTTTTTTCCACAATTAATATATGCACGATTTGATTTCAGAATAACACATTTTCCATAGACCCTAGCCCAAGTTATCTCGGGCTTAGTTTTCAGTGGGTTAACTTAAGTTCAGGACTTTCTCCACCTACATGTACTTAACCTGGTGTTGTTTCTTTGATTCTCCTAGGGTGGAAAGCTATTCCTGCAAGATGGCCGGTCAGGACAAACGTCTCTTTAAGCTCCTGAGCCAGGAGAATGGTCATTCTCCAAGCGAACTGCAGGCCCTGTCCCCACCGCAGAGCACACTTACAGTCCAGCATCCTAATGTGGTCAGTCGCAGCAGTGGAGATGAAGCTGGGGGACCCCTGTGCCATACCTGCAGCAGGAAAATGATCTTCTACCTCATTTCAACACTCAATGCTGCTTTCCACCCTGATTATGACTTCAGGTGAATGTCACGTCACCTCACTTGATTATGAGATGAAAAAGAAGAAAAGAAAGAAGAACAAGTCAATAGAAAAGTTACTGTGTTCAGTTTGAGAACAACAGTATACAAAAGACTTGTACGTTTTTTATTTTCAAGAGTTTTTTTTTATTTCTGGGATGTATATGTAATATGTATATAATATTGACTGGCCTTGAGGGAGATACCATATATATTGCGAAACTAGACTCACATTGCCCCGAGTTGAAGACAAGGGCAATATGGGTCTTGGGCGGGCAATATATGTGGTATCTCCCGAAAGTAGAGCCAATCGATATTTTTATTATTATTATCCAAATCAGGCATCTAGAGCAAAGTAAACTTTAAAAAAAAAAATTGAAAAAATGAAAATATCAATCTTAGCTTATCCGTCATGCTGGCCACATATTCACATCCAAGAAGAAATCGCTACTAAATGTGTGTATTCCAAAACTTTGAACAAGCAATATCCATAAGAACAAGTTTTCATGAATGCTGAAAAATGTCCACACTTTCAAAAGAGCAATATCCATAAGAACAAGTTTTCATGAATGCTGAAATGCATGTAATCTCAGTGCAGAATCGTAACGTGTATCAGTACTGTGCGGCGCGCTAGGATCGCAAGCGAAGATTTTATTGCAGTCTTCATCTCAAGTGCCCGGATGTGAGACCGTGGAAAATACAAAGGTATATTTTCACTCGTCTCTCCACACAATGTCTATAAGCGCGGAGAGACCAAGCAAAATACAAATAATATACCTATCCATTCTCAATGTTCATAAAAACTAGGGCAATACAGTTTTGTAAATGACTGGGGGGTGTTAATAAAGCTGTTCGTAAGTTACGCACAACTTTACGCACGACCGGAACATGTTCTTGTGTGCTAATCAGATTCTCAATCATTTACATGTAGCACAAGAACATATCACCAGTCATGCGTAACTTATGAACAGCTTTATGAAACACCCCCCACATCAGATGTCTGATACGGGTAATATTTTTGGAGACAAAAGAACCTGGTCTGCTTACAGATTGCAGGTTCAAGAGAATTGTTAGATGTGGATTGATTGATTAATGATGACATTGTTTTATGAATGTGATTTACCAGTCAGCAGATTTAATTAGAAATTTATTTTCTTCTTTTCTCTTTGAACCAGCTGTATGTGCATGTAGGTTTTGTGAAGCATCAAGTTTTCTCTTGCTATGTTTCAGACATGAAACGTTTGTGTGGGAGCTTACAGCTTTCATAATGTCCAAGTTCAGGTGCTGACTTGATATACAGTATTTGCAGTTGCTTCATCAAATACAATGTGTCACTTTTAACTTGATTAATTTAAACAATGTTCTCTGAAACAGTGATGCAAAGAGTGATGAATTCAGTCGAGAGCCAAGCCTGGACTGGACTGTGAATGCAGTAGATGGCAATCTGTTCTCTGCTGGCGGGGAGCTTTACACTACTCAGATTAGACCTAAGCTCTGGGCTGCTATTAACGATGAAATTAATGCCACAGAATGTGAGATCTACAGGTAAGACACTCTCCCATTTAACCAGCATGCCCAAAATGTCACGATGGGTGGGGGGGGGGGGGGGGATTTTGATGTTTCTCTTCTATGCCTCTGAGATGTCTGTATGTGTGGTCATTAGGGGGGATCTTCCTCTCCTCTCTTTTTTTGCCACAGTGTGGAGATGATTTATTTTCAACCACAAGCTTTCATGATGTAAAAAAAGAGTCATGCATGTACAATTGTACATACATGTATGTCTTGGGATTCCAAACTTTATACAGTTCAACCACCTTTTACTGCACAACTTAACAAACTTTGCTGCTCAGTTCGTAAGCTAGAAAAATCCCATATATTTTATGTTTATGCTGAACTCGGCAATCGCTAAATGTAGCTCTTTCCAAATTGTTTACATAGATGTAATAAAGTAATTCATTTGAAAACCTCAAGGGCCTATTTCTTACGAGATGGTCCCATTTCAAACACACCAAGTTTGAATAGTGTTTGTCACTCCAAGGTAATATCCAGTGAGGTTACTGAGTAAATTGGAAGTGATACATGTAAGTAATGATTTCTTTGTAAATTGAATTTTTTACATCTTTATTTGATTTTTTCCCCCAGCTACAATCCTGACTTGTCCTCAGACCCTTTCGGAGAGGAGGGAGTGTTGTGGTCATTCAACTACTTCTTCTACAACAAGAAACTCAAGAGGATTCTCTTCTTCACATGCAGAGCCACTAGGTATGAAAATAATCCAATCTTTTTTGTCTTTTCTGACATGATTAATGAGATTCAATATTTCAAATAAACAAAATACAGTATTTCCCAGTTTGGATGGGCCAAATGAAATTGATTGAAAGTCTCTCATCCTTATGCACTCCTTGTTCAACTTTATTTAAGAACACTGCAATAAAATGTTGTCAACAAGGGAAATTTTATGTTAAAAGTTTTGAACTCATTAAAGTAGAGCATGAGCTAATTTGCAGTTCTGTAAGAATCTTAAATTGATTTAATTAGACATAGAGTCCTTTTCTCACTTTTCTAAAAATGTGAATCAAAACATGGAATCAGTTTTACTTGGCCTTTTACGATTATTAATGAAATATATATCATAGGAGAAGTAATGAACTGATTGGGAATTTCTCTTCTAGTAGGGAACTGTACTTCATAATATACATTGTTTGCTCCCTGGAAATGGTACTAGCAGTCATATTTCTCCTCTACTTTATCTCTGTGTAGAAGGGACCTTTGCCATGACTCTGGCCTGGGTCATGATCTGTCCCTGAATGTTGAAGATGATGATCTGATGATGGATTCTGAGGGAGATGACCACCAAGATGTAGATTACAACCCTGAAGGGGAACCTTTGTACTGTGGAAGGTAAACAAATTTTCTTTTTCACTTCATTTATTTTCCGCGGTGAATGAAATTAATGTTGTTATTTTTCATTTTTTTCAAGATTGATTGATTGATTAATTAATTGATTAATTTATCTATTTGTATGTTTATTTATTTATTGATTGATTGATTTGATTTGATTTGATTTGATTTGATTTGATTTGATTTGATTTGATTTTCTTGCAATAGACAAAAAGCAACTACATGTACAAAAGAAAACTAGAAAGAAATAGCACCAACTAGTGCCTGAGGATGTCCAGAAGGAAACTACCAGGTAGTTCCTATTCAAGTTTTCTCCACACCTTTCGGTGGTATAAATTGATAAGCTACATGAATTATTGCCTTTTTTGTGTCTGCGAGCAAATTGTGTTTTAGAAATGTGGCAGTTGTAATTAAAAAGGAGTTTTATTATATAGGCAGGGTATGACTGATAAATGTACATTGTAATGACTCCGGGACCACAATCACACAAGTTCCCCTCCCCCATGCAAGTACTTAGTGTTTTGAAAAAGAGACTACATGTAATTTCTACTTGTAATTAAATCTAGTGGAAGAAAACAATAGTTTACTATGTACAACTTCTTACTGCTGAAGAAGTACATGTACATGTACAATGTATAACTCATACGATGCCAAGGACCAACTGCCAAATGCAGGATGAAAGTAGTGCATCTAACATAGCTATATGTTTTGAAATGATATTTCTTTTTTATTCAAAGACTTTTATGTGTATGAAACCTTCCAATGAATTCTACAATAGGGTATGGCTTGAAGTTGAATTTAGCAATGAATGGCCAAGTGAGCACTGTTTAACCACACCCCAAAATTCTATAATTAGCAACATACCTTACATGTAAGGTTTGGAACTTCTGTGTAAATTAAGCACATCCTGTGTCTGTTTTGTGTGGGCTGTGGAAAGATACAGGACTAATGAGAGAAACATGAGTGTGAGTGTGACCCGGAAATGAGGGAGAGGAGCAGTGGTGTGTGTGTGTGTGTGGGGGGGGGGGGGGGATGGTTAGAGATAGACTTATTACATTTAACCAGTTCAAGCAAACATCTGTATGAAAGATCACCTGTCTGTGAAGACATGCGTTAATTGCTACCCCTTTGACAATTTTCAAGCATGTATTAAACATGTCCTTATATCAGGCCTAAGACAGCCATTTAAGTCATTCTCTTTATAAAGTCCTATTTTGCACTTTATATACATGTAGGAGTAGCATTGATATGATGCTGGCAAACTGAAATTTTACTTCAAACTCTGGGAAGTACAACCAAACTGAATTCAGACCAAATATTACACATGGCCCTATCCCTAACCATGATTAGCCTGACCTAAACCCCTATTGAAACCCTGACCCTGACTGTGTCTTAGAGGGAAATAAACAACAAAAAAACACGGGCAATTCTTACTGGAGCATATTTCGGGTCACCATGTACATGTATGTAGTATTGAATCAAGTTATACTGATAAAACTAAATAGATAAATAAATGCAGCCTTTTTAATGTGCAATTGATCGAGTAAACTATTCTGAGGCACAGATGGATATAATTACAATGAGTGAAGTAAAAGAGATAAGGAAGAGAAATATAGAAAAAGAAGAAAAAATCTAGCAAATATTTAAACTAAGATGTGAACTTGTATAACTTGAGACTCTTTTTAAGTGATTAGATTGAAAATAGAAGGAATGAAAGGAATAAATGAATGTTGGTAATGAAAAGTATTTTTGTTTTTCTCTAATGTTTTCATTTATGCAGAGGGATGGAGGTATTCTAGAGCAGCGGCGATAGAAGTCTTTTCTTGTGATGGACTGCAGTGATGTTTTACCTAGCTTGGGCTTTTTATCTCATTGTATACTAGTATTCATTCCAATGTAGATTCATTCTACTACAACTTAATGATTATAAAATCATCTTTTAACGGGAATCATATCCCTGCACTAATAGTTTTTCATCTTCTGCAGTGTTATTTGACCTCACATATTGTCACAATTTTGAGAAATTGGTAGTGGTGATTTGAAAAAAAAAAAATTGGCTATAAGATATTAACCACAAATTCTGCTATTTTGGAACAGTACAAGGGATTATTGAACATTGGAAGGTGAGCCAAACATTTTGAGGGGTTGATTTCATTGTAAGTGGTTGTACTTTTCTATGCTCCTGAGATAACTTCAGTACTTCAAGTTCTCATACAAGCATCCAGTTAGGCATTTAATTTTCAGCAGAAGTAAATGAAAAGGCCAATCTTTCATTTCACAAAAGAGGTTACAGCATTCATAAAATGCATTGGTATTATGCATTGCAGCAGTGTAATACAGTCAACTGTCCCTAAGTCGAATTTCTTGGGACTGAAGAAAATGCTTCCACTTAGAGAAAATTCGACTTATGAGGGGTCAAAAACAATAGAAAATAAAGAAATGGGACCCAGTACAGACCTTCGACTTAGGCGATTATTCGACTTCTGCGACTTCGACTTATGCAGAGTTGACTGTAGCTTCATTGTTTTTATTTATTTATTTTTTTTTTTTCAAAATATTGTCTTGCTTGCACTCATTTTGGAACCAAGTGATAAATGCCTGATTTGATTGATGGTATTGAAAGCGTGATTTGAAATGATCTTATCAGTGCCTGAATTGCTATACTTGATAGTGAAATATATTCGTGGGCTCTCATGGGGAGTGGATCATAATTTGCTGACACCAGACTTTGTGAAAAGCACTGGAAATACATATAAGAGAGCTACATCTCTGGAGCACAGCAAACAAGCTGTCCCACCATAGGCATTCTTCGGCCTGCTTTGGACATTGTCGGGCCAGGGAAAGTGAGATAATGACTTTACCATATGAGGCAGTGGGTGGAATATACAGAGCATTACATAAGGTTTGTTGGTCATAAAACTCAATTCCACTCTGGGTGATGGACAACACCTGTTACTGGGTAAGCACGGAATGTTGTCAAATGCCCCATGAAAGTCCACGACTGTGTCTAAAGCCCCAGTTCACATTGTTTTCTTCAAGGACAAACATGGGAGCCTGCTGCTGGTTGATTTCTATTTTTTGAAAATTTGATATTAAATCAAAACTTGTAAATGATCATATCATGTGTGCTCAAATTTCACTAGGCTTAGAAACCATTGATATGCCATACAGATTTACACATAAAGGTTTTTTTTTTAATTTTTCCATTTATGCTGCACTGTTCTTGAAATGCATGTATATTCTCAGGAACATAGAAATGTTACAAGCTTATAAGTTATGGAGAGTTGAAGATGCGAGACCGATTCTGCTGGGTTACAGGATATTGTAAATGATTAAATGATAGAAGAATATAGAGAGATATATATTTATTCTTTTGATACTGTGTTCATGTATAGAATTTGGATGTTTTGTACATATTTTCAGGTGTGTTCATCTTGTTTTTCACTTGTGTGTTTATTTGTAATAGATGTGACTTGTACATAATTGTTCAAACTGCTTTTCCTACCCGTTATGATGATTTGTTTCGTATTTTTGTACCAACTAATGTACCACTGATCGCTCTACTTTTCTGTGGTTTGGATTGCTTTGTGGTAGTTTTAACCATTTACCCAATGTGCATTTGATGTGTTAATTCATGATTCTTTGTTGGAAACCTTTTGGTTGCTGTGGTGCTATGAACAACCATCTTACTTGTGTGAGAGACATGTAGATCAAGGATGTTTGTTTTCATGTTATTGCATCTAATCACACTGCTTTAGCACAGTCCAATATTTTGTTTTCCTCTTCCGTCTCTGAAGTTATGCATTTTAATTGTATTATGAAATTGATGCATGAGTTTCAAAAGGATTTTAAGAGGGAATGTTTTATATATACATTGCTGGATACTGGCAGTTGTTCCTGCAGATGTTGTGCTAGTACGTTTACACATGTAGAACACTGTTCTAGAAGTGACTTACATGTATAGCATAATTCTTTAGGCTGCATTTTGAGATATGGAATAAATATTCAATACACTGTGTGTCATTGTCACCAAGTTGAAAATAATGCCCATCCAGTAGTACATTTCTTTGATAAATTTGGATAGTCATTCATGATATGAATTCCAATATACTGTAAATGCAGATATATTCGTGGTATATTGATTTTCACGGATTTCATGCTATTTTTGGCAAGCGCGAATTATAGAACTTGCAAAAATATCAGCACGATTTTATACGCACTGAAATAGCAAATCAAATCTTGCACTTTTGCGAGTGAGTAATTGTGCATCACCAATAGAACCTGTGAATATGTATGTTCTTGGGTCTCTCGCCGCTAAAATTTGATCACGCGAAAATAACGGCATTTGCAGTATATTGATGGATTAGACATTTTTAGTGTAGTTCTTAAGGAAATACTCTTTTCTACAAAGCCCAAGCTGCATCCTTTTCTTACTCAGTATCATACCTTGATGGAGGTTATTCGGTCAGAATGTGAAAAAATACTGTGTTTGACCTTCCACTGATGTGATTTATGTTGATACTTATACAGTTGTAGAGATATGTATCTAAACTTACAGAGAGAGCGTCAAGCTAAAGGCTTGTTCACATTATGAAGCGGCAAACCCCTGGGTAAACCCCCGTGGATTTTTTTTTTGCACATAAGTGAATGGTACTACTAGTATATGAACAAGAAAAAGAACTGCCTTGGCAAAAAGCATTTTATTGCCTCCTGGCAGCAAAAAAGGTGTTGACCAATCAAAGTCTTATAAAGTTAGTTGCAAAGTATGATGCGACAACTTTTGGCAAATCTCGCTTTTATTTGAGCGTGAACTATTAATGACATGTTAATGCACATCTCATCATAATTGGCGCTGTAAAAATAAACCAAAAAAAAAAAAAGCCACAAATGTTTACCGCCTCATACCGAATGAGCCTTAATGCATTCTTATACATGTAAGGCTTTTGGAGCACTATGTTTAAGTCAGTTATTTGAAGTGAAATACTGTGGATCATCAGTTATGAGTTTTATATGCAACTTGCTCTGAACTCTTGCCAAATATATAGCTTTACTTGTGATATAGTGATTAAACATCTTCCTGAAGTACATCATTTTCATTTTGTCAAACGAGCAAATTTTACCCAATTTCGTAGCAAAGTTTCATTTTGAAAAGTTACTGCATAAAAATGGTAGAATAAAACCTATTCTTTTCAAGTTTACGATGTTTTGAAAAATTAAGTAAATTTGTTGTTTAATTGCAATTATACATGTATCACTTTTTAATATGGAGATGTAGATATTCACTTATGTTTGGAGTACATGTATTTGTAACAATTATGTAAAGAGGACTGTTCAATACATTTCACTGTTTTTAATGTAGTTGATGTGATAACCATAGGGAAGAAATGGAAAGAAAATTTTATGCAAACCAGTTGTCTCTCCTTGGTTTTCCTATTTTCATGAGTTTTCATAATAAATACACTTTTGTGACCAGAGGAGAGACAGAAGAGAAAGAAAGAGAGGAAAGAGAGAGGAGTTATAGATAAGAAAGAGAAATATAGGAGATTGAGAGTGGAGACATGAGGGAAAAAAGTAAAAGACAAAGCAAATGATGAGAGTTGCTTTAAAGTGATTACACAATGGTAATTTTTTTTTTTTTTTTGGATATATGATCAAGAATAGAATTCTAAGAAGAATAACATTAAAAATTTGATGATTTTCAATCGAAATCAATGCATTTTGGCTAATTTTCTCATAAAAAGTCAAGAGTTGACCAAAAAATTTGAGTATGAGGTATGACATCAAAGTGGGTACCCAGCTTTGTGCATTGCAGTTGTGCAGCGCGCTAGACTGTACAATTTGTATTATACCTTGCACGCATTTTGCTAGAATTGTGCGACAAGGTACCCACTTTGACGTCAAAGTGGGTACCCAGTTGAAACTGGGTCACAGCTGAAGGGTCAAAAATATCCTGAAATCTTACCACATTTGGGGGTTTCCTTGGCAACATGACTTTTAAAAAAAATTGAGGCAGATGATTTTCTGCTCATAAAATCATGCTCTTTTAAATGAACTTACATTGCTTCAGCATTGGGTACCCCCTTTAAGCAAATGAAAGAGGTGCTAAAAGACTACAACCATAAAGTGGATAAATAGATTAACCCAAGGAGAAAATGACTACTGGTAAAAGTGCAAGTGCTTCCTTTTGCACATCTTTTAATACAATTCACCAACATAACAGTGAATGGGGCAATAAACATAAATGCATCACTTCTGCTTTTTTCTCAATTACATGTACATGTTTAATGGCACAAGTAAAAGGCTGATAATACATGTACATTACCAATAACAAATACAAGATCTTATATCAAAGGTACACCTTCTAGCTGCCCTAGTATCGACATGCATGAGCTTTAATACTAGCATGTAAGGTTTAACGGCAACCATTGAGCCCAACGCTCAAAATAACTTGGGTTACAGTCTATGGAAAATGCATGCTATACTGAAATCCAATCATGCTCAATGGGTTGGGTGAAAGTCTTGTTATAGTTCTGGGCCCATATTCATGAAACCTTCATAGGCCTAGTTGTCACCTAACTGTGTACTGTGACCTATGTAATTAGCTGACAACTAGCTTAGTAAGATTTCATGAATATGGGCCCACTGCCCTGTTTCATAAACCTTGTTATCAATAACAAGTTGCAACAACTGTTATAAGCTACTGAAATCCTTGCATCTGATTGGCTGAGAGCAAATTTGTCATAAAAATGTGGCAGTTGTAACTGATAACAAGTTTTATGAAACAGGGCCCTGGTCATATGTTATCACTAACAAGCCCTTACATCTTCTCACAGAGTACCGGTAAACAGAATCAGTTCATGCTGTGATTTTTTCTAGTCTACCGGGTATATCTTGCTGATAATGCATGGTACTAGGTGTTCAAAACAACACTTTTTGATATATAATAACCCAAGTAGATGTAGAAGTAATTACAAGAGAAATTAAGCTGCTTTTTAAAATTTGAATTGGATATTGGTATGAAGTAAGGTTAATATTACCTCTCAAAATAATCTTTTCAGTAAATATCGAAATTCATGTACTAAAATTGAATAAGTTTGAGCTTTTTACCAAAACAAGCCCATCAAATCTGTAGGAACAAATAGCGAGTAGTGACTGTGAGCTCTGTAAAATGTTCTGGAATATCACCTCTGATGTTTTTTATTGCCATTTTCAGAATCATTTACAGACACAGGTTTGAAGGCCTTGACTACTCAAAAACTAAAGACCCATTTCAGATTTCAATACATTAATTCGAAAAGAATATACTGAAGGTAATGATAAGCAAACTTTTTTGCTAAGTAACCCGAGTTATTCTTTGTCATAAGTGTCATGTATCTATAAAGCTGTAATAAAAGGTTCACAGAAGCAACAAGGGTATAACTGATTTGGCAATCTTAAAAATCTGTATGGCTGTTTCTACAGTTATTAGTAATTCATGGTCCAGATACCAGAAAGTGCGAAGTATGCATTTCCAGTCAAGGAACGACGGTCTTAATTACAGGTTTATTCAATCACATGTACCTTCTATTGGCCCACTCAGCCATTCCTTTATATTACACTGGTAGAAAATTCAGCACAGTATACTGCAATTAAGGGCAGATACCAGAACATTTATATCTGAATGCTAATTCATCTATGTCATCATCATCTTTTTTGCTAGCCTCGCCCCATCCCTCAGATAAATACGGACACACTTATAATTCGAAATCGAAGCACTCACACTCTAATTGCAAACATGTAATAAGTTATTTTGATGCCAATGACGTTAGTACCTTGCGAAACATCTGAAGTTCTGGACTCCATTGTATACCTTACAATGTTCAAGACATTAGCAAAAAACAGAAAAACTACACAAATATATCACATTCCAGCTTTTAAAACTGTCCAAAAGTTCTTCATCCTTCATCAATCATCATCCATTTCTAAATTGATGTTCTTTCCGAACTTGGCATAGAGCTGTGCCTTAAGGTCTCCGAGTTCTTCCTTGATCGCATCACCCTGAGCTTCCAGCTCTGCTATCTCCTCCTCCATTCTCGTCTTGGCGTTCTCTACCGACTGCTGGGCATCCTCGAGATTCTGGTTGAAGAACACCTCCCCTATCTGATATGTAATGGGGAGAGTCAAGGTGAAACTGAGGATATGATGATGGTGTATTCCTTTATTTTTCTTCCCCCCTTTCTTTTTTGTTTCAAAATATGAGAAAACCTGTTCATAAAGACCCCTCAACGAGGAAATAACGTGAGTTATTTATCAGCAAGTGATCTTCATGTGCAGGTAACAAAAAAGAAGCAGAAAATATGGTGAACATTAGCAGATTGTCTTTCTATAAAGACGGTCAAAAAGCTTAAGTTCATTGTATATTGATATAACTGCATGAAAATTATTGATTTACAGATAACTGATAAGTATGACTTGAAAATTTTTTTTGGCAGACCCCCCCCCCCCCCAAAAAAAAGTGGAAACATATCACACAGTTTTAACATGATATGGACTGTCCACTTTCATGAAGCAATACTGCCTGCTTTTTACAAAATAATTTTTTCTTCCCTCTAAATTTGGTACAAAGATGAGGCATACAATGTAAGGTCAAAAAGGCACTAGATCACTAAGAAAATGAGTGGAAATTGTACATGCAAATTGGTGAAGTAATGTGTAAAGTAGATGATCATCACTTTTCATGACTTGGATAGATAAATTAACAATTGCTGAACTCATCTTGTCTTGTCTTGTCTTGGGTTAAGTCGGCATATGCAGACTTGCTGTACTCCGCCAACTTTATTGATGTGTGAGACCACCAAGTAAGCAGGTCACTTGCTGGGTTTTTGAGAGAGTTTGGATTTAAAAGAGTCCAATGAGGTTATCAATGTTGTGTCGATGTTTAACTCATTCCAATCCTTCGTAGTTCGAGGAAAGAAGCTGTATTTATGAGCATCCCTTTTGATTAGCAGACGCTGGAACTTGATACTATTTCCTCTGGTCTGCCGGGTGGTTTGCTGGATGAAGTTTTTGGGGTTGATGGCAACAAGACCTTTGATTATTTGGAACATTAGGCTCAGTCTACTGTATTTCCGTCTGTCTTCCAATGAGTCCCATTCTAAGGCCCGTAACATGGTAGTGACACTACTGGTTCGTCTGTAGTTCCCCGTACAGAAACGAGCTGCCTTTCTCTGGATGGCTTCTATCTTCTGGGTATCCTTCTTGTAATGGGGATCCCATGCAGGGGAGGCGTATTCCAGGATTGGTCTCACCAACGTTTGGTAGGAAAGTTGTTTTATTTCCTTGGGAGCAGACCAAAAGTTCCTTCTCAGGAAACCGAGTACTCTGGAAGCTTTGGAGCAGACTTTGTTGATCTGGGCGTCCCAGCGCATCCTGTTATCCACTTCAACACCAAGGTAAGAGCATGTAGACACTTCTTGTAGTTTTTGGCCACAGAAGGTGTAATCTCTTTCTGTAGGAATCTGTACTGCCTTGGATGGTATTTTCATGATGACACATTTGGCTGGATTGAAGGACATGGCCCATTTATTCTGCCACTCCTCTAGTTTTGATAGATCGTCTTTGAGGCTTGATATTTATGAATTCAGCAATATTCTTAAACATAATTTTTTTTTTTTTATATAACTAAAAGGTATTGAAAGGATATGGTATGCTGGCATCGTCATCTCCCAAGGTTAATTCATCACTTGCATCCTCCAGGTTTTGAAGATCTTTCTACAATGATTATTGTAGGAGAAAATAAAAAACTTCAAAAGTTTTATTCAACATGAAATTACATACTGAGACAGTGTTTTCCATTCGTAAGAGAATGTGTAAGAAACTTCAAATATTTTTAATGGCAGAGATGAATGTAAAAGGCAACAGAAGTAATACCTTCTTTTCCAAAACATTTTTAACATCCCAGACTTGCTTGGTATAATTTAGTTCAAGTCTTCTAAATAATGGAAAGCCCACCCCCCCCCCCCCTCCTCCCCTTGCCCTCCCTGATGCTTGCTACTTTGCGGTCACTTTTATGATGTACAGTGCATTGAAACATATTGTAATTCCACTTTCTTTAAAAGAAATCTCATTGCCCTTTAATTTGTTTCCTTACAAAACTTTACTAGTATAATAACAGATTACTGTATGCATCTAATTTTCTTAAACTGGGGAATGAAGATTGAAATTAATTTCAACCTCACATCACTCTGAATTACCTTCTTGTTTGCAATTTCATCCTGAATTTCTCCAAGCTTATTGCTTTTCCTTGCAAACTTGTTGATCTTCTGTTGGTCTTCAAATGTGACATTTACATCATCATCCTGCAAATAAGTCACATACAATAAAATAAATAAGTAAGTGTAAAGGAATCAAAGCAAAATTAAGTTTGTCTAATATTCAGTTATCTTGCTCAACTTTGGACAGCACTCTTCCAAAAGAATCAGGTTAACATCAAAGTGGCATCTTCTGTTGCAGAATTTGTTTTTGATGCCATTTTGCTCTAAGCCTTCATACATGTTTGAGTTGCATCTTTATTCTTTTTGGATAGAACTGATTGGTCCCTAGGCTTGTCCAGTATTAAACCTAACAATATTTTGCACCTATACATGCAAGCTTAAATCTGTTTACTTGTCCTCTTATAAGTATCAAATAACTTCCCTTTTCTAAAAATTTACCACCAGTTCAGTTCATTTCTTGTCTACAATACATTTCCTTATGTCCATATAAACACTATACAGGTGCACATTTATTTTCAAATGAGAGGAAGAGCATGAAGAAAAGGAGAATAATGATGTTGTTAATGATGACGATGATAAGGAGGGGAAAGATGCGAAGCAGAAGTATTACAGTACTTCTTTTCTTAGGAAAAGAAGAAGAGGGAGAGGGGATGATCAAAGAAAGGAGAAGAGAAGAAAAGTAGAGGAACAGGAAAAGAGAGGATGTAGAGGGAAGAGAAGAGGAGAAGAAGAAGAAGAAGAAGAAGAAGAAGAAGAAGAAGAAGAAGAAGAAGAAGAAGAAGAAGAAGAAGAAGAAGAAGAAGAAGAAGAAGAAGAAGAAGAAGAAGAAGAAGAAGAAGAAGAAGAAAAATAAGGAGAAGTAAGGAGAAATAATGAGAAAAACTTAAAAGGAAGTACAACCTGATAATCATCTTTTAAAAATGTTAATCTTGTTTACTGTTGGCACTAGGTCACTAGGAAATATCATTTCCGACCATGTTCAGATCTATCAATCTATATTTTGTTTTTCAATTTCATGGGATACAAAAGGAAGTCTTAACTTTTACATAGTTCTTTGATTCTAAATTTCACTGAAAGAAAAACAGAGCCCCATCCCCCTCCCTCAAAATCAAATTAAAAAAAAACAAAAAACAAAAAACAACCTCCACTTCAGTTCAAAATTCAAATTATCCCATTAAAAAATCCCAAATAATATGATGGGGGACCCCTTGTCTGCGCACCTAATATTTCACTTGAAATTGACAAACTTTCCTTTTCGTATTCCTGTAATGGCTGACCTCATTTTAATCCTCATATCCTAGGGAGCAACTGTGCTGAAAATCTCATCAAAATCCGAACAAGAACAATGTGATTTTTACAAGAAAAGGCGATGGTGTAAATTGGATGCTAAAAAGAGGAAGGTGCCCTTGTCTGCGCACTCATTCACTTTACATGCAGTTCAGGATTTTTTGTATGAAAGTGGCATTTTCAAGGCATGCGAGTAAAAAATACATGAAATAGACGCCTTTCGCCCATTTTCCCTCAATTTTTCAGTGATACATGTGATACATATCACTAAAATTAATTTAAAGATGATTGTGTCCGTTGTATCTTTTGTGATGTTGTTAGAATCGCGCAGTTACGCATATGCGCAGGCTTGGGCAGTGCGCAGACAAGGGGCATTAGACCATACAACACTTTCTCTCATGTCAAACGTAGATACTTTAAGCGTTGCTGCCTCTCTCTCAAAAAAATGTTTATGTTATTGTTGGCCTGCCCTGGCCGTTGTTCGTTGACGTTGTTTAGCTGAGTGACAGTGACACAGTCACTGACAAAATTGTTAATAATATGGGACCGTGGTGAATTGTCTTATTACTTAAATTTAGATGGCAGTGACGTCCAATTGAATTCTGAAGCTGTCAAATTAAACTAATCATTATGAAATTTGGCTACAGGTGCCAGTGACCGTACTTACACCACCTGGTGCTTTCTTCATCGACAAAGCCATCATGAATTCTCGTTCCAAATTTTGTTGATAAGAAATAAGTTTCAGGCTAGGCTAAAATCAGTCTTCTCTCCTTTTTGCCAACAGATGGCTCTCTATCTCTCTAGCTCTCATATTCTCGTCTTCCAGAAAATTTATGCAAGGACAGATTAGGATAGATTGATCCTCCTTTGTTAGGGCGCTATCATCTCCATCTCTTGCCGTATAAAGTCCGTACAATTTACTGATGGGGAAAGACTTATGGCCTTAAATGAGTCATGTTTTGACCGCGAGAGTTTCGGCCAAGCTTAGTGAGAATTTCCGCTTGCTCAATAAATTCCTGACACGAATTTACTACTGCGCCATTGAAATTTTGGAATTGAAGGAGTCTAGGCAAGTCTCTGATTAATCGAAAGTTGAAGGGGAAAGCAATCTCCGTATTTCATATCTTCCTAGTTGATTGAATCTGATAATAACGTGAGTAAAATGTGCGTTTTTGAAATGCTTTTATTGTGATTTTGAATGACATGAATCATGTGAATGAGAATAGCAATGCCAATGCCATGGCATGGCAATATTCAACCTGTTCATCATGTTCATGCTGTTCAAGACATTAGATCTGATCTACTTGAATTTGATGCATTTGAACATGAAACTGAAAGTAACCAGAGTTGAGTGTGAGTGGGCCTACCTATATTACCGACCACTTAACAGTTACCCATCCCACTAAAGATTCTCAATAAAATGTCTCAAAATGTTACTGACATATTGAGAAAATACTGCTCAATAAAGTCCACCGACTTTCATGACTTTGAAGTCATGAATCTACGGCAATTTGCAATGGCCGTCAGAACAATAAAGCCTTGCAATTTTTAAAACAAAAAATGATGGTGTCTTTTATTACCGACCTTACATGCCTTACGATTTGTGGATGAAAATGATTCAAAATTTAGATAAAAATAAGCCATATTTGAAATCAAATACAGTTCTAAATGATGCTGGAGATGTTGAATACCAACAAGGCAACATATGTATAGTCTAGTTTACAGATAAAATACAACTTCGAAAATGTCAATTTAAAGGTATTTTTCCAGACCATGGTAGACATTTTTTATCTCCTGCTTTCCATGTAAAAACTGCACAATTTGTGGACGCGCCTATGGATATTGCGTAGATAAGACGCAATGCAGATGCCCAAAGCTGACCCTAAGCGTTTTTGAATACTGTTACAAAATCCACATTATCTTTATCATTAAAAAGTGTCTGGACACTGAAATTTCGAAGATTTACCTTAAATATATTCTGACTGTAGTCGCACCTTCCGTAAAGATCAAGAGTATCACGGTATCGTCGCACAAAGGCCAGAATGTTGAAGTTAACAACTGCGCGCGCATTACTGTAAGCTTTCTCTAAGTGCGCGATTGCGCGTGATATACGCCTGTTACTCTGGGTGACAAGCGCAATTAGGTCAATATGCAAAATACGATGACCTTGTGATACACGTCCTCGTAATTCTGAAAATAAACAACATTTTGTGGAGAGGTTGGTAATATGACGGGTTGGTATTAAATACACTGATCACACGAACACGTATAGTGTGAATGAGAGAACATCGTCATGATCGTAAACTTATCACTTATCTCTCGAATTCATGAATGTTATTAATGTTACTGTAGTATTAGTAAGTTGTTAGACAGGGGGCCATTTCATGAAACCGTCATCGCAAGTCTACTTCTTGGACATCCCATTGAAACGTGTGTTGTAGAGTTAATGCACATTTCAACAGAGACGCCAAGGTCAAAGACCTTGGCGCTAGAGGTTGAGACTATATTGGCGTGGATCCGGCAGATTCATTATTCATGAGCTTGGAAATCTCGTACGGCCGGCCGATGACGTATGGCTCATTAATATTAACGCCTTGGAAATTGCGGGCGCGCGGAACAAGCCCAACGCACGTACGGTACACGTTATACGAATTGGATGGTCACTTCTCCATTCATTATCATACATGTGCAGTTTATAACTGGCGTAAATCCAGCATCATTGGCGCAAATCCGGCAGTTTTTATGAAAATAATCAGAATAATGCCAATGAACCCAAATCAAAGTGTTGGTTTGTCCAACCTTAATTGCAAAGACAGCATTGAACTAGTAAACCAGAATTTATTCATGAAAAATAATTCACAACATGCATTTTAATTTCTCCCTTCATGTCAATGTACATAGAACTGGCGTAAATCCAGCATCTTTGGCGTAAATCCGGCAGTTTTTATGAAAATAACCAAAATAATGACAATGATCCCAAATCAAAGTGTTAGTTTGTCCAACTTGATTACAAAGACAGGAATGGACTAGTAAAACAGAAATTATTCATGAAAAATAGTTCACAACTTGTATTTTAATTTCTCCCTTCATGTCAATGTACATAGAACTGGCGTAAATCCAGCATCTTTGGCGTAAATCCGGCAGTTTTTATGAAAATAACCAAAATAATGACAATGAACCCAAATCAAAGTGTTGGTTTGTCCAACCTTAATTGCAAAGACAGCATTGAACTAGTAAACCAGAATTTATTCATGAAAAATAATTCACAACATGCATTTTAATTTCTCCCTTCATGTCAATGTACATAGAACTGGCGTAAATCCAGCATCTTTGGCGTAAATCCGGCAGTTTTTATGAAAATAACCAAAATAATGACAATGATCCCAAATCAAAGTGTTAGTTTGTCCAACTTGATTACAAAGACAGGAATGGACTAGTAAAACAGAAATTATTCATGAAAAATAGTTCACAACTTGTATTTTAATTTCTCCCTTCATGTCAATGTACATAGAACTGGCGTAAATCCAGCATCTTTGGCGTAAATCCGGCAGTTTTTATGAAAATAACCAAAATAATGACAATGAACCCAAATCAAAGTGTTAGTTTGTCCAACTTGATTACAAAGACAGGAATGGACTAGTAAAACAGAAATTATTCTTGAAAAATAGTTCACAACTTGTATTTTAATTTCTCCCTTCATGTCAATGTACATAGAACTGGCGTAAATCCAGCATCTTTGGCGTAAATCCGGCAGTTTTTATGAAAATAACCAAAATAATGACAATGATCCCAAATCAAAGTGTTAGTTTGTCCAACTTGATTACAAAGACAGGAATGGACTAGTAAAACAGAAATTAATTCATGAAAAATAGTTCACAACTTGTATTTTAATTTCTCCCTTCATGTCAATGTACATAGAACTGGCGTAAATCCAGCATCTTTGGCGTAAATCCGGCAGTTTTTATGAAAATAACCAAAATAATGACAATGAACCCAAATCAAAGCGTTAGTTTGTCCAACTTGATTACAAAGACAGGAATGGACTAGTAAAACAGAAATTATTCTTGAAAAATAGTTCACAACTTGTATTTTAATTTCTCCCTTCATGTCAATGTACATAGAACTGGCGTAAATCCAGCATCTTTGGCGTAAATCCGGCAGTTTTTATGAAAATAACCAAAATAATGACAATGAACCCAAATCAAAGTGTTAGTTTGTCCAACTTTATTACAAAGACAGGAATGGACTAGTAAAACAGAAATTATTCTTGAAAAATAGTTCACAACTTGTATTTTAATTTCTCCCTTCATGTCAATGTACATAGAACTGGCGTAATCCAGCATCTTTGGCGTAAATCCGGCAGTTTTTATGAAAATAACCAAAATAATGACAATGAACCCAAATCAAAGTGTTAGTTTGTCCAACTTTATTACAAAGACAGGAATGGACTAGTAAAACAGAAATTATTCTTGAAAAATAGTTCACAACTTGTATTTTAATTTCTCCCTTCATGTCAATGTACATAGAACTGGCGTAAATCCAGCATCTTTGGCGTAAATCCGGCAGTTTTTATGAACATAACCAAAATAATGACAATGAACCCAAAGCAAAGTGTTAGTTTGTCCAACTTGATTGCAAAGACAGCATGGAACTAGTCAAACAGAGATTATTCATGAAAAATAATTCAAAACTTGTATTTTCATTTCTCCCTTCATGCCAGTGTGCATAGAACACTGGCGTAAATCCAGTATCTTTGGCAGAAATCCGGCAGATTTTATTAAAATAACGAAAATAATAACAATGAACTCAAATCAAAGGGTGACAACCCACTTCACCGAAGGCCCGCGAGACCGAAAATAGCAAATTGTAATCTATAATGTACATCGCTCTGACTACCTGTGCCAGAAGGAAGTTAAAGGGCAGCGGAAAGTTTTACATTGAAGGTGTGGGACATCCGGAAACGAGGACCAAACATGTCTAAAGGAGACATTATTATTGTATATACCGATATAGCACATCATTGTGATGAAGGAAAATACGATACGAGAAAAGTCGGCCTCGCGGGCCTTCGGTCAAGTAGGTGGACCCCAGTCAGAGTTAGTTTGAACCGGTTTGACCAACCTGGGGGGCGTTTCATGAAACAATATTAGTCGATGGTTTTCACGGACTAATATGCTTTCAGGAAATCTGATGCGAGTATTTTCAGTGACTTATAACATTATTTTGTCGGTGATTTTCACCGACAAAACTCTTCATGAAACGCTCCCCAGATTGCAACTACAGGTGAACGTTTCATCAACATTTGTTGTCTGACAAGTTGTCAGATGTGACATCTTTCCTTGATTTTGATTGGCTGAGAAGTATCGTTACTATGACAACTGTCGGATAAAACAGACTTTGTCGGATAAAACATCCGACAATAAGTCCTTAACGCTCCCCCGCATTGAACTATTAAAACAGAAATCATTCTGAAAATTGTCTTAACTTTTCTATTATCTTTTATCTTATCTCAGTAAGATAATAGCTCGCTAGTATTATCTTAAATCGGTATTCTGAAAATTACATTAAGTCTGCAAGGACCACCCATATATTATCTCTGACACGCCCAATCTTCTCTCGTTAAACAATCATTAAAGATTTTATATGAGTTCCTCAACCAATAGAAGTGTCCCTTATGTAAATGTAAAACCATTATGATGCGCGTCGTGCATCATTAACTATAGGCGTAATTTTATCTTGCGTGCATTGTGCGCTATCGTCTGCAACACTTATTTTTCAACTTTAACAAGCTCAAGAGAAAGCAGAGAGAGAGAGAGAGAGAGAGAGAGAAGAAATCCCGGGAAAGAAATAGAAAGTAGAAAGATATAAAGGACAAATAAAGCAAAGGACAAATGAAGAGAGGAAGTGGAAGAATAAGAGAAAGGTAATGTTTGTTTTGTAGCAAAGGTAATGATAAAAAATCAGGTGATTTCAAATTAGCCTACAAAGATCAAATAATTCAGAGAAAAGAATCTGTGAAGTATTTGGGCATCGAATTAACCAGCCAGGTTTCTTTTTTGTCTCTAGTATAGAATCTGTTATAGTAAAAAAAGGCCAACTCCCGTTTGAAATTTTTGTACAGATACCAAAATTGCATGAATTTACATGCAAGGCGTATATTATGCTTTGCTCTTATTGACTATGTTTATTGGACTATGCTAACGCTACATGGTATAATAATTTAGGCAAGTCAGATCAAAAGAAACCCCAAATCGTTCAAAATATTCAAAATATGACGGTAAGATTCATTCATTGTTTAGGCCCAAGAACGCACGTTGGCTATAACGAGCTCTCAGCAGTCGGTTTACTTGATGTCAGTCAAAGATCAAAACAACTTATTCTGCGCCACGCACGCATAACTCGAGGGCAAATCATTATAATGGCCGCAATTTCAATCTTGTTACGACTATTATGATACAAGACATAATCAATATAATTTTATCTTGCCCGAACGAGTAGGCATATTGGCAACTGCTTATAACGCAATCAAATACTGGAGTTCTCTCCCCAATGATATTAAAGCAGTTGAAAACTACTCTGAAAGACTACTAAAAGAGTTCCTATCACTTGAGTCTAAGAAAAAAGAAACAAGTGACATAATTTACACAATAAATTGTATGATATGCTTTAGACTTACAGATCAGTATTCTTTTCTCTAACTTACCGATATCATTATGTATCATTTCGTTCTTTTGTGTTGATTTTTTTTTCGTTTTAAATGTGTTGCTGTTAAACTCTTGTAAATATGTTTCATTATGTATATAGTGCTAAATACTTACCAGCCACGTTACCAGCAATCAATTTTTGTTCTCTTTAGGACCCCATTGTAAATAAGCTTTCGAGCTTTCATGGGTCATCCTGTCAAGCTTTAATGAAGAATCAGAGAAACAGAAGGTAAAGAATAAAGCAGTATAAAGAAAAAAACACTAATCATGTTAACAAATTAACAAGATAAAGATTACTCAAAATATCAACCAGGCCCCCCCCCCCTCCCACCTCCCCCCAAACACTATTTTTTAATAACTGCCGGATTTGCGCCAAAGATGCTGGATTTACGCCAGTGTTCTATGCACATTGACATGAAGGGAGAAATTAAAATGCATGTTGTGAATTATTTTTCATTAATAAATTCTGGTTTACTAGTTCCATGCTGTCTTTGCAATCAAGTTGGACAAACTAACACTTTGATTTGGGTTCATTGTCATTATTTTGGTTATTTTCATAAAACCTGCCGGATTTACGCCAAAGATGCTTGATTTACGCCAGTTCTAAGTACATTGACAAGCAGGGAGAAATTAAAATGCAAGTTGTGAACTATTTTTCATGAATAATTTCTATTTTACTAGTCCAATGCTGTCTTTGCAACCAAGTTGAACAAACTAACACTTTGCTTTGGGTTCATTGTCATTATTTTGGTTATGTTCATAAAAACTGCCGGATTTACGCCAAAGATGCTGGATTTACGCCAGTTCTATGTACATTGACATGAAGGGAGAAATTAAAATACAAGTTGTGAACTATTTTTCATGAATAATTTCTGTTTTACTAGTCCATTCCTGTCTTTGTAATCAAGTTGAACAAACTAACACTTTGATTTGGGATCATTGTCATTGTTTTGGTTATTTTCATAAAAACTGCCGGATTTACGCCAAAGATGCTGGATTTACGCCAGTTCTATGTACATTGACATGAAGGGAGAAATTAAAATACAAGTTGTGAACTATTTTTGAAGAATAATTTCTGTTTTACTAGTCCATTCCTGTCTTTGTAATCAAGTTGAACAAACTAACACTTTGATTTGGGTTCATTGTCATTGTTTTGGTTATTTTCATAAAAACTGCCGGATTTACGCCAAAGATGCTGGATTTACGCCAGTTCTATGTACATTGTCATGAAGGGAGAAATTAAAATACAAGTTGTGAACTATTTTTCAAGAATAATTTCTGTTTTACTAGTCCATTCCTGTCTTTGTAATCAAGTTGGACAAACTAACACTTTGATTTGGGTTCATTGTCATTATTTTGGTTATTTTCATAAAAACTGCAGGATTTACGCCAAAGATGCTGGATTTACGCCAGTTCTATGTACATTGACATGAAGGGAGAAATTAAAATACAAGTTGTGAACTATTTTTCATGAATAATTTCTGTTTTACTAGTCCATTCCTGTCTTTGTAATCAAGTTGGACAAACTAACACTTTGATTTGGGATCATTGTCATTATTTTGGTTATTTTCATAAAAACTGCCGGATTTACGCCAAAGATGCTGGATTTACGCCAGTTCTATGTACATTGACATGAAGGGAGAAATTAAAATACATGTTGTGAATTATTTTTCATGAATAAATTCTGGTTTACTAGTTCAATGCTGTCTTTGCAATTAAGGTTGGACAGACCAACACTTTGATTTGGGTTCATTGTCATTATTTTGGTTATTTTCATAAAAACTGCCGGATTTACGCCAAAGATGCTGGATTTACGCCAGTTCTATGTACATTGACATGAAGGGAGAAATTAAAATACAAGTTGTGAACTATTTTTCAAGAATAATTTCTGTTTTACTAGTCCATTCCTGTCTTTGTAATCAAGTTGGACAAACTAACACTTTGATTTGGGTTCATTGTCATTATTTTGGTTATTTTCATAAAAACTGCCGGATTTACGCCAAAGATGCTGGATTTACGCCAGTTCTATGTACATTGACATGAAGGGAGAAATTAAAATACAAGTTGTGAACTATTTTTGAAGAATAATTTCTGTTTTACTAGTCCATTCCTGTCTTTGTAATCAAGTTGAACAAACTAACACTTTGATTTGGGTTCATTGTCATTGTTTTGGTTATTTTCATAAAAACTGCCGGATTTACGCCAAAGATGCTGGATTTACGCCAGTTCTATGTACATTGTCATGAAGGGAGAAATTAAAATACAAGTTGTGAACTATTTTTCAAGAATAATTTCTGTTTTACTAGTCCATTCCTGTCTTTGTAATCAAGTTGGACAAACTAACACTTTGATTTGGGATCATTGTCATTATTTGGTTATTTTCATAAAAACTGCCGGATTTGCGCCAAAGATGCTGGATTTACGCCAGTTCTATGTACATTGACATGAAGGGAGAAATTAAAATGCATGTTGTGAATTATTTTTCATGAATAAATTCTGGTTTACTAGTTCAATGCTGTCTTTGCAATTAAGGTTGGACAAACCAACACTTTGATTTGGGTTCATTGTCATTATTTTGGTTATTTTCATAAAAACTGCCGGATTTACGCCAAAGATGCTGGATTTACGCCAGTTCTATGTACATTGACATGAAGGGAGAAATTAAAATACAAGTTGTGAACTATTTTTCATGAATAATTTCTGTTTTACTAGTCCATTCCTGTCTTTGTAATCAAGTTGGACAAACTAACACTTTGATTTGGGTTCATTGTCATTATTTTGGTTATTTTCATAAAAACTGCCGGATTTACGCCAAAGATGCTGGATTTACGCCAGTTCTATGTACATTGACATGAAGGGAGAAATTAAAATACAAGTTGTGAACTATTTTTGAAGAATAATTTCTGTTTTACTAGTCCATTCCTGTCTTTGTAATCAAGTTGAACAAACTAACACTTTGATTTGGGTTCATTGTCATTGTTTTGGTTATTTTCATAAAAACTGCCGGATTTACGCCAAAGATGCTGGATTTACGCCAGTTCTATGTACATTGTCATGAAGGGAGAAATTAAAATACAAGTTGTGAACTATTTTTCAAGAATAATTTCTGTTTTACTAGTCCATTCCTGTCTTTGCAACCAAGTTGAACAAACTAACACTTTGATTTGGGTTCATTGTCATTATTTTGATTATGTTCATAAAAACTGTCGGATTTACGCCAAAGATGCTGGATTTACGCCAGTTCTATGTACATTGACATGAAGGGAGAAATTAAAATACAAGTTGTGAACTATTTTGAAGAATAATTTCTGTTTTACTAGTCCATTCCTGTCTTTGTAATAAAGTTGGACAAACTAACACTTTGATTTGGGTTCATTGTCATTATTTTGGTTATGTTCATAAAAACTGCCGGATTTACGCCAAAGATGCTGGATTTACGCCAGTTCTAAGTACATTGACAAGCAGGGAGAAATTAAAATGCAAGTTGTGAACTATTTTTCATGAATAATTTCTATTTTACTAGTCCAATGCTGTCTTTGCAACCAAGTTGAACAAACTAACACTTTGATTTGGGTTCATTGTCATTATTTTGGTTATGTTCATAAAAACTGCCGGATTTACGCCAAAGATGCTGGATTTACGCCAGTTCTAAGTACATTGACAAGCAGGGAGAAATTAAAATGCAAGTTGTGAACTATTTTTCATGAATAATTTCTATTTTACTAGTCCAATGCTGTCTTTGCAACCAAGTTGAACAAACTAACACTTTGATTTGGGTTCATTGTTATTATTTTGGTTATGTTCATAAAAACTGCCGGATTTACGCCAAAGATGCTGGATTTACGCCAGTTCTATGTACATTGACATGAAGGGAGAAATTAAAATACAAGTTGTGAACTATTTTTCATGAATAATTTCTGTTTTACTAGTCCATTCCTGTCTTTGTAATCAAGTTGGACAAACTAACACTTTGATTTGGGATCATTGTCATTATTTTGGTTATTTTCATAAAAACTGCCGGATTTGCGCCAAAGATGCTGGATTTACGCCAGTTCTATGTACATTGACATGAAGGGAGAAATTAAAATGCATGTTGTGAATTATTTTTCATGAATAAATTCTGGTTTACTAGTTCAATGCTGTCTTTGCAATTAAGGTTGGACAAACCAACACTTTGATTTGGGTTCATTGTCATTATTTTGGTTATTTTCATAAAAACTGCCGGATTTACGCCAAAGATGCTGGATTTACGCCAGTTCTATGTACATTGACATGAAGGGAGAAATTAAAATACAAGTTGTGAACTATTTTTCATGAATAATTTCTGTTTTACTAGTCCATTCCTGTCTTTGTAATCAAGTTGGACAAACTAACACTTTGATTTGGGTTCATTGTCATTATTTTGGTTATTTTCATAAAAACTGCCGGATTTACGCCAAAGATGCTGGATTTACGCCAGTTCTATGTACATTGACATGAAGGGAGAAATTAAAATACAAGTTGTGAACTATTTTTGAAGAATAATTTCTGTTTTACTAGTCCATTCCTGTCTTTGTAATCAAGTTGAACAAACTAACACTTTGATTTGGGTTCATTGTCATTGTTTTGGTTATTTTCATAAAAACTGCCGGATTTACGCCAAAGATGCTGGATTTACGCCAGTTCTATGTACATTGTCATGAAGGGAGAAATTAAAATACAAGTTGTGAACTATTTTTCAAGAATAATTTCTGTTTTACTAGTCCATTCCTGTCTTTGCAACCAAGTTGAACAAACTAACACTTTGATTTGGGTTCATTGTCATTATTTTGATTATGTTCATAAAAACTGTCGGATTTACGCCAAAGATGCTGGATTTACGCCAGTTCTATGTACATTGACATGAAGGGAGAAATTAAAATACAAGTTGTGAACTATTTTTGAAGAATAATTTCTGTTTTACTAGTCCATTCCTGTCTTTGTAATAAAGTTGGACAAACTAACACTTTGATTTGGGTTCATTGTCATTATTTTGGTTATGTTCATAAAAACTGCCGGATTTACGCCAAAGATGCTGGATTTACGCCAGTTCTAAGTACATTGACAAGCAGGGAGAAATTAAAATGCAAGTTGTGAACTATTTTTCATGAATAATTTCTATTTTACTAGTCCAATGCTGTCTTTGCAACCAAGTTGAACAAACTAACACTTTGATTTGGGTTCATTGTCATTATTTTGGTTATGTTCATAAAAACTGCCGGATTTACGCCAAAGATGCTGGATTTACGCCAGTTCTAAGTACATTGACAAGCAGGGAGAAATTAAAATGCAAGTTGTGAACTATTTTTCATGAATAATTTCTATTTTACTAGTCCAATGCTGTCTTTGCAACCAAGTTGAACAAACTAACACTTTGATTTGGGTTCATTGTTATTATTTTGGTTATGTTCATAAAAACTGCCGGATTTACGCCAAAGATGCTGGATTTACGCCAGTTCTATGTACATTGACATGAAGGGAGAAATTAAAATACAAGTTGTGAACTATTTTTCATGAATAATTTCTGTTTTACTAGTCCATTCCTGTCTTTGTAATCAAGTTGGACAAACTAACACTTTGATTTGGGTTCATTGTCATTATTTTGGTTATGTTCATAAAAACTGCCGGATTTACGCCAAAGATGCTGGATTTACGCCAGTTCTAAGTACATTGACAAGCAGGGAGAAATTAAAATGCAAGTTGTGAACTATTTTTCATGAATAATTTCTATTTTACTAGTCCAATGCTATCTTTGCAACCAAGTTGAACAAACTAACACTTTGATTTGGGTTCATTGTCATTATTTTGGTTATGTTCATAAAAACTGCCGGATTTACGCCAAAGATGCTGGATTTACGCCAGTTCTATGTACATTGACATGAAGGGAGAAATTAAAATACAAATTGTGAACTATTTTTCATGAATAATTTCTGTTTTACTAGTCCATTCCTGTCTTTGTAATAAAGTTGGACAAACTAACACTTTGATTTGGGTTCATTGTCATTATTTTGGTTATGTTCATAAAAACTGCCGGATTTACGCCAAAGATGCTGGATTTACGCCAGTTCTAAGTACATTGACAAGCAGGGAGAAATTAAAATGCAAGTTGTGAACTATTTTTCATGAATAATTTCTATTTTACTAGTCCAATGCTGTCTTTGCAACCAAGTTGAACAAACTAACACTTTGATTTGGGTTCATTGTCATTATTTTGGTTATGTTCATAAAAAACTGCCGGATTTACGCCAAAGATGCTGGATTTACGCCAGTTCTAAGTACATTGACAAGCAGGGAGAAATTAAAATGCAAGTTGTGAACTATTTTTCATGAATAATTTCTATTTTACTAGTCCATTCCTGTCTTTGTAATAAAGTTGGACAAACTAACACTTTGATTTGGGTTCATTGTCATTATTTTGGTTATGTTCATAAAAACTGCCGGATTTACGCCAAAGATGCTGGATTTACGCCAGTTCTAAGTACATTGACAAGCAGGGAGAAATTAAAATGCAAGTTGTGAACTATTTTTCATGAATAATTTCTATTTTACTAGTCCATCCCTGTCTTTGTAATAAAGTTGAACAAACTAACACTTTGATTTGGATTCATTGTCATTATTTTGGTTATTTTCATAAAAACTGCAGGATTTACGCCAAAGATGCTGGATTTACGCCAGTTCTATGTACATTGACATAAAGGGAGAAATTAAAATACAAGTTTTGAACTATTTTTCATGAATAATTTCTGTTTTACTAGTCCATTCCTGTCTTTGTAATCAAGTTGGACAAACTAACACTTTGATTTAGGTTCATTGTCATTATTTTGGTTATTTTCATAAAAACTGCCGGATTTACGCCAAAGATGCTGGATTTACGCCAGTTCTATGTACATTGACATGAAGGGAGAAATTAAAATGCATGTTGTGAATTATTTCAATGAATAAATTCTGGTTTACTAGTTCAATGCTGTCTTTGCAATTAAGGTTGGACAAACCAACACTTTGATTTGGGTTCATTGGCATTATTCTGATTATTTTCATAAAAACTGCCGGATTTGCGCCAAAGATGCTGGATTTACGCCAGTTATAAACTGCACATGTATGATAATGAATGGAGAAGTGACCATGCAATTCGTATAACGTGTACCGTACGTGCGTTGGGCTTGTTCCGCGCGCCCGCAATTTCCAAGGCGTTAATATTAATGTATTAATGAGCCATACGTCATCGGCCGGCCGAACGAGATTTCCAAGCTCATGAATAATGAATCTGCCGGATCCACGCCAATATAGTCTCAACCGTCTTGGGCTGGGAACCGTGAGATTGCCAGGCATTGTGTACAATATATATGGGGATAGGCTGTGATGTAGGCATGAGAAAGAGATTTGGGGGGATGAGGAAGAACCCCCAATGCGCACCCGTAGATCAAAATGGCGTTATGAATAGCGAACTAATTGCTGACGGGAACGCGAAATACATTGACTTAGATGTTCTATAATAGAGAAGAAAAGTTTTGATTTTACTTACAAGCAATGTTCCTGAGGCCCTCAATTTTCCCTTTTCTGCTTCATATCTGATGAATGAACTGAAAATGGTGAATTTTAAGAAAAAAAACTGATGCTTATCAGACTCGTAGGTCGACAGCTTTCCGTCGAGTAACACACACAAAAGCATGCTATTCAGTTTCGGTACAGACTTGTCGCTTTTGCAGGACGAGGTCAATTCATTGACCGAGTACACAGGATGAGTGCCAATGCAGGAGTCTCGCGCCTAATGCGTGAGACTTGACATGTCTGTTTCAGTGGGATGTCCATGAACTTAGACTTAATGACGGTTTCATGAAACGCAGCCCAGAATTCTTCTGAATGGGATTTGTTAGACTTGGTCTGGGATAAACTATAAAATAAGATTAGAACTGAGTTTCCTTGCCAAGCCTGGCTGAGTGATGATAGAGTTGTCCTTTTTCACACAGTCATTTGGAGTCCCTACTGAGATGTATGATGGAGGACCATAGTTCGAGCACATTTTAATTTTCTAAAGAATGCAATTTTCAATACATAATTTCTCAAATTTTACCAAAAATTATTCTGATTTAACTGACACCAAAGACAAAGTAAAGAAGACTAATTTATGAAGAATTCCTGAGATATCGCGATTACAAAATTTGATGTTGTATCGCAACGAACTGGACCTGGAAAATTTTTACAGAAATAACATGACCAAACTTTGTGCTTGCCAGTTTACAAATGATTAATACAGCAAAATAGAGATCCATTAAAGGTAAGATAATTGCATCATTAGCAAGACAAAATGTCATTCATTTGATATCACATTTTACTTACAATTGATGACATTGTCTCTCGAAAAGAGGAATTCTAGACCCTTGTCGGCAGGTTCAGTTTTTTTCGAAACAGACGCAAAATGCTGCAAAACTTACAGATTTTAATTAGTAATTATACAATTGCTCTCTCTCCGTTGGTGATATCAGATTATCACAATCTTTTCTAGTTTTTGAGATATGACCCTGTGCATGAACTTTGGACATGCGTGAAGTTAGGTCACACTACTATATACTACATGATTATGTGTAAATAACTGTAAACTTTAACATAATCATGATAATACATGTAGCTGTGCTGTGATTAAAAAAGTATCTTGCATTACAAGTAATAATAATGATAATAATAATAATAACAATAATAATAACAATAACAATAATAATAATAATAATAATAATAATAATAATAACAATATAATAATAATAACAATAATAATAATAATAACAATAATAATAATAATAACAATAATAATAATAATAACAATAATAATAATAATAACAATAATAATAATAATAACAATAATAATAATAATAACAATAATAATAATAATAACAATAATAATAATAATAATAATGATAATAATAATAATAATAATAATAATAATAATAATAATAATAATAATAATAACAATAATAATAATAATAATAATAGTAATAGTTATATTCTGGGTGCTGTTGCATAAAATTCGCTAACTTTGCCACTAAAGGTAACTTTCATGGAATACTGGATTTTGATTGGCTGTTGAGCAACGTTACCATGGTAGTTACATGTACCATTGATGGCAAAGTTACTATAATAGCAAGTTTGTATGCAACGGCACCCAGAATATAACTTATTATTATTATTATTATTTTTATAAATTTTATAGTGCCTTCATGTCATACGTGTACATGAATAGTACATGTACATGTAGGCTCTATTATGATGCGGTGACCAAAGTTTGCGAATTTTAATTTTCTATTTTTCCAAAGTTTTTACACACTGCCATTACATTTAGTAGTCTACCAAGTGCAGCCTAAGATTTTGTTGGTGGACTGTCATGGAACATTTTCTATATATTTTTGTTTAAGATGATGGGATGATGTACTGAGTCAATTTTTTTTGTTAACCAGGGATTGACTGATTTTGCTCTGGACAGTGGACCATTGGTGCTCTTAAATTGATGAACGTTGAAATTTGGAAGTGGTTTTACCTCTAATGTCAATGTGAATCACTAGAGTTTAAGTACATGGCACTATTTGCTGTACATGTACGCTACATTGCTACCCAATCTTAATTCACCGGACAGACAATGCCACATCTACATTCAAACTTTTCTCCTTTCATTGTCACCTTCTCACAGATTTTACACTGAAATAGTACTGAACTTTACATCTATCAAACCATTTTAAGCTGTAGGATGCCCACAGAAAAAAAAAATCTATTTAATGCAGAATGTTTGACCTGTATTATTTAGACTCATTCAAGAGAAAAAAATAGATTATATATGTTACCTTTCAGTTTCAAAGTGTTATTTTATTTTTACACTGAATAGAAGCCAAACAAAACATTTTCTGCCAAATAATGCCGAAATACATTGAAACTATGGTCAAATCAATATCTCAACATTAAAAGTGGACATGTTGAAACTAGAGTCATTTAGTATTATGCATGCATTGCCAAGAATAGCAGGTCATATATGCTGATCACAGTCCTGCAAACCCCATGGACCCTTTTAAAGGTCATTCATAAAAGTTTTGTAGTATTGCAGTGTCATGAATTAGTTGAGATTCAAATTTTACAACTTGATTGAGTACTGACTACTGAGTGACAATCACATTGATTTGTAATATGTAATAACAAGGTATTTTAAATTTAAGTTGAAGGTCTTAGAAGTTTGTTTACCATATGTACATTTAGGCACCAAATTCCGACCTCTGGAGTCCAATGATTTGAATTTTTTTTATTAGTAGTATTTCATTTATTTCAAATTCTAGTAAAATACCTAGGCAATGGCAGAACAACAACAGCAAAATCACAAGGACAAAAGTGTAGTATGAAAATTGTATGCGATGTAAAAGGCATTAGACATGCATGTGAAAACATGTTAAGACATATAAAGATGGAATTTGCAAGGTTAATGCAAAAAAAAAAAAAAACAACAAATGAGCAGTTTTGTTGAGGCATCTACCTTTGGAGAGACTTAAACAGGGAAAAAAAATAACAAAAACAGGATATCACATAACAATCAGACACACAAAAAAAACACATATACAAAACAAAAGAAAACAAACATAAGGCAAAAGAGATTATTTATAAACAGTTTAAGTTTTCCTTTGAAGAGATTTAGGTATTTGCATTAATAGAAATAATATCAATGGGTATAGAATTCCAAACACGAGGACCTGAGTATCTGATAGAATATGCCACATTATCTTTGTTTACATTCCATTCGTGGTACTTATTTCTACTTCTCATATTATAAGCATGTACACGTATCTCACAGTTCTCACAGTTCTAAATATCAACATGTTTGTAATAAATTTTGGAACTACATTCTTTTGGTTTTTAAGAATAAGAATGGACATTAGATACTCGTTCAATTGATGTTTAATATCATAAGAGACAAAAATGATAGTTTAGATGCTACTCTGTATACAGAATAAGTTATAATTTTTACGATCTTATTTTGTATCTTGAATAAACGGGGCTCATGCTTACAGTCTTCTTACAGACCCTATAGATTTTAGTCTGGTGCCCCTGTGAAAAAAAAAAAGAGTAGAAACCTGATACAAGGCTGTTTGTCTCATTCATTGTAAGAGCTCAACTCACATTTTGATCTTTTAGTAAAGGTTGCCAGCGTTCATCACTTCAAGACAAAAATGAAATCTTACTCTTTACCACAGAATAATTTTTCAGTTATTTCATTGTAATACCGTTTTAGCAAAAGCCCCCCCCCCATGAGTTACCATGGCAATGTTGTTTTTCATTTTCACTATTTTGGAACCAGAGTGAGTTTGTCATAGCAGCTCCAGTCTTTGACCAACATACATGTACCGGACAGGTTGTGTATCCGGACAGTCCATTTTAAACAGCCATTTAAAAAAGTTTACAAGTAATGTTTTTTTAATTTTTAGCACAAAGTGTTGGACAATATTATAGAGAACAATTATTGATGGTGATTAGCACTATTCAATGCTTATTTTTGTTTAATCCAAAGACAAAAAAGAACGCTTCATTTTTGTTACATGTCCAGACACCTGACCCCCCCATCCTGCAGGCATCATACATGTATAAACATCAATTGTAACTTGGAGTGTCAAAAAGGCATGTTTTCAAATTTTAGGAGCAGGACCATTAATTGCATTGTAAAATGTGACAATTGTATTTTGTACATACTTTTTCAATCCTACAGCTGTTTGTGGTTCTGGTTTGTGTGTGTACATGTATATCACTGTATGTATGCATGTTATGATTATGCTATCAAATTGTGCATTTTCAGTGATTTTGCACTGCAAACTATCTAGAACCCAATACCAACACAGGCTACCTGTGGAAAATAGGCATTAATTTTTTTTATTTGAACATATGCAACACAACACAAAATTATTGTGCAGCTGTAAAGTGAACTCTACATGGTATCTCTATTTTTACCATGTAGATACATGTATCTTAAAGATTTTAATAGAAAGTGCCTCTTCTTTTAATTCTCAGACTCAGAGATCACTTTTCTTTATAAGAATGAAAACATTGTCGGTTGCCGGCAGAAGGGAACGAGCGCCCTTGACCGGCAAAAGGAAACAAAGAGACATGTGGTCAAATATTGAGATATTCTAAGAAGTTTGTGAATAATTACTTCAAGAACATTCCAGAATAGATCTGGTGTAAATTTCCCTTTATTCACAGATTTCTGAAATATCTCAATATCTCAATATTTGACCACATGTCTTTTCGTTCCCTTTTGTCGTTTGAGGGCGCTCGTTCCCTTTTGCCAGGCAACCGATGACATCATTGTGTTTGATGGTACATGTAGATTTTTAGAACATACTTCATATTATTCGTGTCACAGTCTATGTACTTTTTCCTTTTGCAATTTGATCACAGTGAAAAGATAACTTACGTGGTCCTTTTTTTACTATCGTAAAAATCTTCATTTGTGATAAAAACATTGCAGCATTGTTTGAATTGAAGAATAACTCATCTTTGCTTTTGCACTCATTTTATTGACAAATAAAGAAAACAAACTAAACAGAATGGAGCTCCAGATTCAAAAGTAAGTACCCTGCATCATGCTGTTATTTGGAATGAAGAAAAAAAAATGTTCATGTTATACTAACATACATGCATGTGCAAAGCCTTCTTACATGTATGCCATGGAATATTAAAGCAGGAAGGCAGTTTGTATTCCATGTTGACCCTGGATTTTTTTTGGTCTTTATTATAATGATATGTGCATTCATTGCACTGCATTGCATGTACATGTATTATGAATGAGCTTGAACCTATTTAGAAAGTTCAATTTATTGAAGAGGGAAATGTATTGTGGTATTAAGTATAAGTATGAAATCATGTGTACAGTGTCTATAGTAGCAACTTTTATTAAAACTTTAACTAATAAATCGATAATTTATAGTTAATTTGAATGAATACAATATAGCAGGAAGCTGATAACTAATGATCATTTCAGATGTAGCTTGATGAGTTGACGACATAGTCTTGAAATAAAAAATGGACTGAAATTTCGAGGCATTCCAGTATATTTATGTGTGCAGATATGTGCAACACTTGAATATTTGCTTTGTAATCCAAAGTTGGCTTCTGACTGGTTGATCAGTTCCATTTGTGATACTGATTTCTAGTTATTTATGTATCACTTTATGGGTTTAGGTCAATAGGAAATTTCTTGATTGCTAAAAAGACTACTTTGTTAGAATTGTGAGTTTGTAGTGGCTGATGTCAATCATAGATAGAGTTTTTAGACATGGTTATTTGATATCATCTATCCAAACTGTGGTTACAAACATTTCTGTTCATTTTTTGTCTCGCCCACCGGAGGTGAAGGCGAGACTAAGGGATCCAAATGGCGTCCGTCCGTCGTCCGTCCGTCGTCCGTCCGTCGTCCGTCCGTCGTCCGTCCGTCGTCCGTCCGTCCGTCCGTCCGTCCGTCCGTCACAAACGTTATGAAAGATAACTTGGCAACCGTGACTCACTTTTCAACCAAACTTGGGTTGTAGTTGCACTAAGGGGACCTGCATGTTATGGTCCAGTCAGAGGTCACATGGTAAGGTCAAAGGTCATTTCAGGTCAAACGTTAAAGTTTACGTGCAAGACTCTCTTATGACACAAAACTCTGCAACCGTGACTCACTTTTCAACCAAACTTGGGTTGTAGATGCACTAAGGGGACCTGCATGTTATGGTCCAGTCAGAGGTCACATGGTAAGGTCAAAGGTCATTTCAGGTCAAACGTTAAAGTTTACGTGCAAGACTCTCTTATGACACAAAACTCTGCAACCGTGACTCACTTTTCAACCAAACTTGGGTTGTAGATGCCCTAAGCGGACCTGCATGTTATGCTCTAGTCAGAGGTCACATGGTAAGGTCAAAGGTCATTTTAGGTCAAACGTTAAAATTTACGTGCAAGACTCTCTTATGACACAAAACTCTGCAACTGTGTGACACTGTTCAATCAAACTTGGGTTGTAGATGCACTAAGGGGACCTGCATCTTATTGTCCAGTCAGAGGTCACATGGTAAGGTCAAAGGTCATTTCAGGTCAAATGTTAAAGTTGACGTGCAAGACTCTCTTATCACACATAACTTTGCAACCGTGACTCACTTTTCAACCAAACTTGGGTTGTAGATGCACTAAGGGGACCTGCATGTTATGGTCCAGTCAGAGGTCACATGGTAAGGTCAAAGGTCATTTCAGGTCAAACGTTGAAGTTTACGTGCAAGACTCTCTTATGACTCAAAACTCTGCAACCGTGTGACACTTATCTATCAAACTTGGGTTGTCGATGCACTAAGGGGACCTGCATGTTATGGTCCAGTCATAGGTCACATGGTAAGGTCAAAGGTCATTTCAGGTCAAACGTTGAACGGTTAAAGTTTATGTGCAAGACTCTCTTATGACACAAAACTTTGTCTTCAACAAATTTTGGTCTTTTGTTTCTATCCCACATACTCAATTTACATGCATACCATATTACAATTATTATGTTCAGCATTCAAATCTGGTGTTCTCATCAATTTCAGGCATGCTTTTTACTAATTATTAACAAAATGCTGCCTTTAACCTCTATCTAATTAGTCAATTTACCCCTGACAGGTTATCCGCGTCTATCTTGCGGGTGCCAGGCAACATTTTGCACTTGAAAGAATATTAAAACTATACATAAATACTCAGTGCAAAGTGGCTGAGGGATCAGTTTTCTGTTCTCTTCAATTTTATGCATGCTTTTTTTTTTTCCTGTGGCAGTATTCAATATACCATAAAAGATTTTACTCACTAACCCTTCTTCTTAACAAAACATAACTGTTCTCGTATTTCTTTTCTCTAAATTATAAGCTCATTATCACACTACATCATCTGCAGCCCTCAGCTACACTACAACCACAAACACTTTTCAACTCCACACATGTAAAATATCAATCATACAATGTTACTCATATCAGAGGGATGAGAGTAGAAGCAGGGAAAGTACATGCACGTGAAAATGCAGTACCATTTCATAAAAAACCCTTCTCATATTTTATCAAATGTTATTCCATCCCAGTTATTTCACAATGAGCTTTCGATACAGTTCTGTTGTGTGCCATCACAGATCGCGATATTTCTAGTTATTTTCACAAGTGGGCGAGACACAACATCGCAAAGGCCTTGTTTATTATTCAAGTCAGAAAACTTTATTTTTCCATTGCTTACTGTAGCATGAATCACTTGTACAGTTTAGTTTGATATTTGGAATGCAAGGTGCTTGTGAATCGTCATACTAACATGATTAAAATTGATACAAAAATATTTACGTACAAAGTTTGTCATAATTGTGCTGACATCTTGTCCATGTGGTAAATTTCATGCATGTATTACTGTGTTTTCCTGTTTGTCTTTATTTTTATTTGTCAGTGTTTGTTTTTATGTTTTAATGTTCTGTTTATTAGTGGGTGTATTTGGAACCAGTCCATTTCAGGGGAATGTGCTGAAAATTGTGCCTGAGCAACAAAAATCAGGTCCTCAGAAAATGTGTCCAGTATACTTATAACGTAGCCAGTTCATAAAAAAAAAGAAGAAAAAGATTAGAAGTGTGTTGACCACAATTTTGGACTGGTGGACAGAATTTGGAATGGGAGATTTTACCCCCTCCCTCCCCCTTCTGGTTTGCCCATGTTTTGAATTACTCTTTTAAATTTTGTATCGCTTTTCAGTTTTGTCTGAAAACAATATTGATGTTAATAAAAGCACGCCTGACAATACTGTGTGTGTATGTGGGGAGGGGGGGGGGGTCTAATGTCTAATATCTGTTTATATTCTGCAGTAAACATGTTTTGAGGCTATCACATAATCATTGCAACATGAAGAAAGTGATGCAGTGTGGGTATTGAAGGATGCGTAGCAGTGTTGTGACATACATGCATTATACATTGTGTACATGTAGCTACAGGCCCATTTGCTGCCTGCCTGCATGTATGTATGATGTATGTCGCAACCAGACATACGGAGTACATGTGGTTACCACGACAATGACGATGAAGGTGCATAATGCTTAGGGATTTTGATGGATAGGGAGGATGCCAATGCAGCGGTGTGGCATGTGTTAGTGTACTTACAGACCACACTGTAACATGTGTTGGATAGAGTATCAGTATGCAAAAACATGATGATCACTAAGGCGATAAGGGGAGTAGGGAACAGAAAAATTTCACATAACCATGGTATCGTAGTATCATTAGGTATCGCAAGATGATGAGTGAGTTATTTATGGCAGGGGGAAGATTGTAGATGTATGTAGGAGATGAATCTGGATAAAGTGATGTGGGTTAATAATAATTATAACTTCATGTACAAGGTGAAAGTGAGAGAGCTGACAGCTCTGCTAAATTGGCAGGGGTAGATTTGGGATTATGTTAGGGGGTAGGGTGCCTATTGGCCCCAAACTCTGACAAATCTTTCTCCCCCCCCCCCCCCAAAAAAAAAAAAAGTTTATGCAGTATGAAAGGCGAGGTAATGGGGTGGGGTAAGTGTGACCCATGGATCCATCCCTGATTATGATATTACAGCTACAAGCATTATGGGTTGGCAAAATGGCAGAGAATGGTGGGAAAGATAAGGAATAAATATGTCTTTAACATGTACCTGATAACATTCTATCATGCTTAGTAGCCAGTAAAGATGCCTATTGATATTTCATCAACAAATATTGTGCTCATTAGGAAATCAGACGGTGGGGGGTGGGGGGGGGTATGCTATTTTTATACCTCATTTTAGGATTAGCAAACTGTCATGGTATAGTTCAAAATTTTCATTCATATGTACATAAAACTCTAATACTAGTAGTCATCACAGACATATCCCTTTAGGAGCTTTTAAGCTGTTTTACCAGTAAACCCACCCCTTTCACTCTTTCATATTTTGTTGATGTACATGTACTTGTACAAAAGGATCAGATGGCTGGGATGTGGGTAATGTAATATTTTTGCTCTGGAGATTGGAAATTTTTATGCACATGGATGGTTGGTGGTTGATAGAGCGTAACTACATAAATTTCATAACACACTGATTACTCACTGATATATTTTGTATCTGTACAAGGTTTATTTACGCTATGATGTCATCAGGGGGCAGCAATTTGCAATCCACTAGTGACTATTGTGGAATATCAGTGGTCATGATCTGTAAAGCTATTCTTTTGTTGACATTATTGGACTACTGTAAACAAAAGTCAATTCCTACGTCACACTTTTGTGGTTGACTGTGTGAGGAATATACACGTATCATGCAAAACCAAGGGTTTTAAGTTGCATTTTGCATTGACTACAGTACATCTAGTACAGAGCTTGTTGCAATAAATTCAGCAATTTGAGCATCAAGTGTGACTGGATTTTCTGTTTAAAAGTATTTGGATTACTTGAAAGAAAATTTGAGGCCTCGAGAGAAAAGGTACATGTAATCAATGTTTTTCTTTCATCTGGTTAAATGTAATAAATTCAAATCAATTAAGATTTCAGTTCAATAAAAGGCAACAGCTGTATGCACTAGTTTCATTTCATTTCATTATAGCTGAGAAGCAAGGTACATGTTTGAAATTTAAACAGAGTTACAGGGGATTGCAGTACTTATGTACATTATTCTTTTTTTCTGCTGGTACATTTTCACTTATTTATTATTTTCTTTGCATGTTGATTGTTTGAAGTTGATTTTGTTGTGATTTTCTTCGTATTGGTATTGTTATGCTGTTCTACTGTTATGTTCTGCATAATATGTCTTGTGCACATGCTGTGTTTTGAATTGGCTTTGTTATTATAGTCTCTGTTCCATTTTGTTTTGTTTTCCCTCCCTGTTTGCTCTTGTCTGTATGTGATTTTCTTTTTAATTTTTTTTTTCATGTAATATATTAATTTCACCAACCTGATAATGTTTTCAATTTTTCACTGAGAAAATAGTCCCATGGAAACTTAATTGTTACTGTATGCTTCTGTTTGAAATTATGTTTTATGATTTATACCTTTGCTTTTCCAAACATTATACAGTATGGGGTTTAAATGAAGCAGTGACATTCTGTTGGAAGAACAGTGCAGTGTACTTTACAATGATGATTTTTGCATTTCCCTTATCCCATATTATTTATCATGAAGTATTTTTTACCATAGTTATTTGAATTAATGTGTTGTATTTGTATGTTGTTGTTGTTGTTTTTTTTTACTTATTTGTTATCACTGAGTAAACTCTTGACATTTAACAGTTTGGACTGATGAATAGTGCTACATACTCATTTAAATGGTTGCATTTTGGTAGCTTAGCAAAATGGAGTGGTGTGAAAAACTGGGTAGTGAAAAAATGTGTAAAGAATGCAAAATACATATTGGTGTGTGTACTGTTTGTGATCTGAACCTGTCTTTTTGCACCTCTCCATTTTGCTAAGCTACCTTACTTTTATATGCTGCATGTGTTTTACATGAACAAAACAAGTAATATCTTAACTCATGAAATTCACATTGTTGTATGTTTATTGTTATTGTTTATGACTTAAAGTTGCCATTTCTGCATGTTTTGGTTTTTTTTTTTGGGGGGGGGATGGTTCTGTTAAGATTGGAAAAATATGGCATTGAAATGATATGGTAATGTTTAACATCTTAAAGCAATTTAAAGGAGAAATGATTACATGCATATACAATGTGTGTATATGTACATTACACACCATATACAGGGTGGCCCAGAAAGAATGGAACGCCTGTGATCCTTAATTTCAGTGAGATGAATAACATGATGTGATAATTGTTCATTTGGTTCGAAAGAGAATTTCTTTTTCTTGAACATGACACCAACTTTAGCTTATGCGTTCAGATGTTAGGGCTCATTCTGTGAGGCAATGTCATTTTCAAAATTTGCTACTTTTGCGACTGAGATCATGTGCAATGAAGGTAAAACCTTCCACCTGACGGCATTCCATAGAACGACTCACTGCTTAAATAATCTCCTCGTTTCCAATGAAAGGAAAATCAACCATGCGTTTATTCAGGCAAGGAGCCGTTTCTATTGAATGCCGTCGGGTGAATAATTTTCTTTCAAATAACAGGAATTCGGTCGCGAAAGTAGCAGATTTTGAAAATGACATTGCCTCACGGAATGAGCCCTAACATCTAAACGCATAAGTCAAAATTAATGATTTTGGTGTCATTTTCAAGGTGAAGAAATTCTCTTTCGAATTAAATAAACAATTATAACATTCATCTCGCTGAAATTAAGGATCACAGGTGTTCCGTTCTTTCTGGGCCACCCTGTATATCAGATGAAGTAAAGTATTCTTTTGAAGAATTTGGAGTAAATCTATGATTACATAAGGGTTCAGATATTGTTTTCTGTACATTTAGATGGACTTGTACAGATCAACGTAATATTGACATACTAAAAGTATACTCATACCTACATGTACATGTAATGTACATCATTGCAGGTAACGTTCTAAATAGTTATTGTTTTTGTGATGTTATTCTGTAAGATGCTTAGAAATAAAGATACAGGCACATAACCTTCCAGTCTTTTTATACCAAGGAGTTTTTACCCTGTATTTTCATGTAGCTACATGTACTGCATGCTCCAGCGTTAAAAAAAAACGAATTACTCTTGTTTCATTCATGTATCCAATGGCTATCCCCCAGACTGCACTTTCCCTCCCCCACAATATTCAGCAACTGATCCTTCTTTTCATTATCTCTTCGCAGTGAACGTGAGAGAGACAAGATGTCTTACAGCAAGCTCGACGGCGATGACGATGTGGAGTTGGACACTGTGAACGAGACCCAGAAGTTGTCCTACAGCAAGCTGGAGGATGGTGAAAATGGAGGGAAAGGAGACGAGAAGGATGGTCATTCCTTGAGAGCAAAGAGTTTTGATGGCTTTGAGGATCCCAGCCAGCCCCTGCTGCTCTCAGGCAACAATACATCCGTCAACTATGAGGTATACTTTACATTGGTGATATTTCCCTGTGTGTGTTTGTTTTTGTTCATTGCAGCTTATTCCTGTCTGTATTTCAATATAAGTAAGAAATATTTGTAGCCTTTTTAATGATTGAGAAAAAAAATAGGTGCATGAATGCAATTTCATACCCTTATTCAAATTACCCATCCCCAGTCTTAACCTGAATAAAAATGTTGAGAATGATAATCATAGGGATTGAGTTCTTCTTATGTTTGCCCATAAGGGGGGGGGGGGGGGGGGGTGGGGCATTTTAATTTTGCAAGACTTAAACATGAAAAACTGTCATGCATATATATATATATATATAGAGAGAGAGAGAGAGAGAGAGAGAGAGAGAGAGAGAGAGATGTTGTGTGCCTTTGCCCATATTACTTGACATCTGCCTCTGCAGGAGCCAGAGACAGCTATATTTGGTTTCTTCATTGTATTAAAGTGCACCATCAATGGTAAATAATAATTTTGAATGGCATGTCTAGACAAGGCCATGGTCAAGATCATTGTTACCAGTATAATGATTTTTGAATAATAACTAAGTCTTGGAATTGAAGAAAATACAATTCGAAGTAGATTTTGCTTGTAGGATTACCAGAGCAGTGTTTTTTTTAGCTATGGATATTTATCCAGATATACATGTAGATGAAACTTGGAAGTTCCATAACATGTGTACCTTGATACAATATGTTAGAATTCTGTGGGGCTATTTGCTTGTAATGTTATGGTTCTTTCAGATGTCAGACTTTTGTACACTTTTGTACATGTACATGTAGATTGCAATACCAGACACTCCGTCTGCTGTACATGTACATGTGAGCATTATAAGGTTAAAGTCGTGCACTTTGCATAATTGAAAAGAACTTTTTGCTGCGTGGCGGAGTTGTAGAATATCGCCATGAGTTCAGAGTTATACATGAAAAGAATGTGTTGTGAAATGTGGCCTTGGTGATGTTGGGTTCATCCCCTGAATAGAGTAGTGTGAGATTGCTGCTTTCAAGAATGATCCATGTGTACATCACAAAGGCTTGATTCTTAGTTTGAATCACATGTACATGTACAAGAAAGGTAGAGCATCAGTCCAGGCTGTTTATTTGTCCAGAAATGGATTTGCAGACTGACATCCCCTGAACTATGGGTGTACCTTGAAAAAAAAAAAAGCATAACAATAGTGAATTGATACAGTTCACAATATGGGGGTTTTGTACTTATTGTAGAACAGAAAAATGAAGGAAAAATGCAAAGCTTGCATTATAGACTTGGGTAGATGCAGTATTCATTCATTATTCAGTCTACAGCTGAAGTTCAGTGACTGTAAATGGCAAGGTCTTATTGTAGTGATAAAAGATGTGGGAGATCTGTAAAATTCTAAAAGTGCAAATAAGATATAGCGTACGTGGGATGGTTAGGCCCGCAATGAGCAAGCATATCTTTCCACTGCATTTTTATAAGCATGGTGCATTAAGAAAATATCATGATCCATTTTTCTTCTGATAAAAACAGTGGTGGCAACTTGGCAGTAACCTGTGAAAAATTTGGGGCATTTGTCACTTGTAACGAGACACCAGAGTTCATCTGCTTGGAGTGCCCCATTGGACTAATAGAGATAACACCCCTAGACTGAAATAGATAGGTGTTCCCTGTTGAAATGGAAAATACATTTATTTGCATTTCAAATCCGGTTTGATATGTAGTAATGCTGTCCGTGAAAATGCCTCTTGTAATGCATTAGAGGAGGATGGGAGCCAGGGAGAGATATTTTGAAATAGGGGAATGAGAGAAAGACTAAGCAAGAGATAGATAGAGAGAAGAAGAGAAAGGAAATAGACAGAGAGAGAGAGAGAGAGAGAGAGAGAGAAAGAAAGAGCGAGAAAGAGAAGAGAAAGAGAGAGAGAGAAGAGAGAGAGAAAGAGAGAGAGAGAGAGAGAGAGGAAGAAAGAGAGTGAGGATGGGGAGGCGAGACAAAGAAGGGATATCATGGAGATTGTGTTACTATGACACCTTCAGGCTCACATGTTGGCCTTTGGCATCATCAGCAATTGATCAAGAGTATGGCTAAGACAACCAGATGGAATAGCCTGACCTTTACATGCCTTAAAACGGGGAGAGTAATGGTTCAATGACATATATTACAGAACCATTTAAGTTTATTAAAATCATTTAGAAAATATAATTCTTGAAGTACATGTATGTTGCACTGGGCTTTGATGCCAAGAATTTTGTCATTCTGCATGTGTAAAGCTGTCGTAGAGGAATATGTGAGCCATCTATACTAGTACCTCAAAGAGCTGTTTATTGACAAACCATACATGTATATCATGTTACAAATATAATTCAGTACCTGTTTTAACTAGGTGGTCCCTTATTAAGCCAATAGAGAATTTGACAATTTATGAGTCAGTAGGTTCAGATTTAGTTTCATTTTCATAATTTTTTGGGGTTATCTTTCAGCTTGACTTTGTGGAGACTGAATGGGGAAACATCCTGGTGGCAATCCAAGGAGATCGTACCAAACCTGCCATCTTGACCTATCATGACCTTGGCTTAAACCGTAAGTTCAACAATCCTTAATCCAAAACAGGATTTGTACTACCACAAAGCCAAACGTTTTTCAGACATGACTTTTTGACAGAAATTGCGAATGACAGTCAATTTCTTGATGAAAAACCAGCAAATCGCAAAATTGAGTGTTGGTATGCATTCCTTTATTTGGCATGAAAGTTTCTGGTTTTACAGTGTATAGCTAGTGTCTTTTTCACTCAGATATTTTTTTTTTAATCATCACCCAAAATTCAGCTTACCAGTAACTTGATGTAGGAAAAACTCCAAAATTTTTCCAGAGTCAAGTCTTCATTTGTTTTTGTATCATTTGATTTAATTTGAAATGAAACACTGTTTATGAATCAGAAAACATGGCTGATCATTCTACAGCCTATCTGTGTACAAATTTGTCATTCTACACCCTCTAACAAAGATCTGTAATGACTATTTCCTAGGGTTTCCAGTACTCTCCAGGCATAAACTAATTGAGCAGGAAGGCTGGTTTGTAGAAAAGGAGGAAGGGAAGGGATTAACACTTACTTAATAGGAAAGTGATACTTTGATGTCTGGCAAAACAAGTCTCAACAGTCATTCCTGTGTAGTGTGTTCATACTGTACACGTACATGGAAATGATAGGCCGAGAATATTTATAATCTACATGCCCAGATTTAACATCCACTCAAAATTGACATTTAGTTATATAGCTGAAATTCACTCAAATGGCAAATGTATCCTGTAAAAGCATCTACCCCTCCCCCCCCCCTTTTGAACTACAAATTTATGTATTTGTACCTCTTTATGTGCACTCACTACTGTGTGCTGATCTGTGAAAAACCATACAACCATGCATTTAATAAAACTCAGAACAATCTGTATGCCCAAATTTGCTCCCACTCAGGAAAAGTATTTATTATCAGTTAGACCTTGATATCTTTCTTGCACTGGAATGTCATGAGAAAAGTTAGCATTGCTCTCCAAGAGATAAACTTGAAAACAATTTTAATTGTGTTGCTATCAGTTATATCTGAAAATACCGGAAATAAACATCATAACTTTCGGTTCTCTGTTTCTGTTTTGTTTGAAAACCTAAAACAAATTAGCTGTGGATTTTCATCCGTACAAGGCAGCACATGTATACCTGACATAAATTTGTTATCCAAGTATATTGATTTTACAATAACACATGTTTCTTTTTTGTTTTCTCTTTATCTATTTGCCAAACTCTAGATGTGTCATGTTTCCAAGGTTTCTTCAACTTCCCTGACATGCAGCCAATCTTGAAACACTTCTGTGTTTATCATATCAATGCACCAGGACAGGAACAGGGTGCAGCACAGCTACCAGAAAAGTATGCTTAAAATCAGAAATGAAGATTGTTCTGAAATTTAATTTTAGCTTCAGGGCCAAGTCCTAGCACCCGCGTAGCCAGGGGGGGGGGGGGGGCGATGGGGCGGTTGCCCCCTCCAAAACGCCAGGAAAAAAAATGTGAGCAAGAAGATGAAAATAGGTAGAAAAACGAAGAAAGAGCGAGGAAGCAGATAAGGAACAACGATAAAGACACGTCGGAGCTTCCGCGCTTTGCGCAGAATTAGAAAACCCCTCTCCCTGCACCCTCCCCCAAGGGAACTCACTTCATGTGCTCACTACCGCCCCTCCCAAAATAAAATTCTAGCTACATAATTGAGTCCTAGCATTTACTGAGCCCAATTTGTGATTATTGTTAAATGGTTTACTCATTGGCAAGTCCAAGCTATTTTGTCCCATAAGTTACTAATTACAGAGTTTTTCAAATCAGTACTCCACTAAAACTTTAATAACACCAAATGATTTCATTATTATTATTACCTTAATTCTTTTTGTCCGAATTCTCAAGAACATTGATGGAAATTTTGTTTGGTCACATATTATAAAAATAGACCTTAGATATACATCTAGGAATTTAATATATATGTACATCTAAGAGTTAATGATAATGTAACAGATATTAAGAAGTAAAAAATGACAGATCAATTACAATGAAGAAAAATAGGTTGCAGTGTTGTAAATGTGGAATGCACAGACAAATTAGAAAAGCCCTGTATGAAAATGACTTAAATGTATAAAAATCTGGGGTTTTTTTCCCTTTCTATTATTCATATTTATACTTTGCATCATAAGATATAATATTAAGTGGTTGTATTGATTTAAAAAAAAACATCTAAATAAAGAATAGACAAATAGAAATACTATTGTATTGCACATTTAGAACTTAATTAAAGTAAATTGATATATTGACATCCAGTTATGTTTGTAACTGCATATTGCTTGGTAACGTATGGAACACCAAATGACCAACAACCCTTGGATATGCTCTCATACAAATTATAAACGGGTTTATTCCATTAGATTCCTGTTGAGATCAATAACCTAAATTTGATATTTCCTAACTGAGAAATTATTGAAATAATACTGAATTTGAGTTAATTTTGAACCTTTTCTTGGTATTATAAGATAAAATAGAAGCACTGGAGATACTCAATTTAAGCATTAAAGTGAAATATATCTGAAAAATACCCTGACATGAGATTACATCTGTGAGCCTGTATTCATAAGATTCTGATGAAAGTTAAAACGGCTCAACATTTTTGCGTTGGTGTATCATAATATTGTTTATTGTACATGTCATCTTTATACGTGTTTGTATCATATGATTTCTTTCTTTTAAAAAAAAATGCCATTTCTGTTTCAAATTTGCAGCTTTGAGTATCCAGATATGGACCACTTAGCAGAGACTCTCATCAGTGTAGTTAATCACTTCCGGTTAGTAGCATTTTACTTTCAACCACAAACTGTATTAAACATCAATTAAGTTTCTTCTAGTTTCTTTTCATTTGAATTTTTCTAAGATATGCCCAGACCTGGAGGAATATTGGGTTTTGTCAAATAGGCCTACTCATATCTTTTCAAATGCAGATGTCTTTAACTGTTAGTTTAATTCATTTTGAACCTTCTTATTTAGACTTAGGAAGAATACGTGTAGTACAGACTTTGGAAAAATAAGTATGTTTGCTGAATTGTATAACCCTCACATTTTTGTCATGTAGAATTTGAAATATAGGCTGCATGTTTGTTGCATAAAATACTTCAAGTGTTTGTCTTCATGCAAAAAATCATGATTTTTGTCTCCCAAAATAGAACTCAATGTCATATTGGTTATGGTGCATTTCTTGGTATAACACCTTGATAACAGAATTACAAATTTATTCAGTGAAAAATGTGTGTATTTTTTCTTTCTTTTTTTCTTTCTATCTCTTTCCCCTGATCTGTTGCAGACTGAAGAGGTTCATTGGCTTTGGGGTGGGAGCTGGTGCTAATATCTTGACAAGATTTGAGGTAAGCTGAAACATTAAAGGGGGTACCCAATGCCGAAACAATGTTAGTTCATTTAAAAGAGCATGATTTTATTAGCAGAAAATCATCTGCCTAAAGTTTTTTTAAAAGTCGTGTTGCCAAGGGAAACCCCCGAATGTGGTATGATTTCAGGATATTTTTGACCCCTCAGCTGTGACCCAATTTCAACTGGGTACCCACTTTGACGTCAAAATGACGTCAAAGTGGGTACCTTGTCGCGTAATTCTAGCAAAATGCGCGCAAGGTATAATACATGTTGTACAGTCTAGCGCGCAGCACAACTGCAATGCGCGAAGCTGGGTGCCCACTTTTACGTCATACCTCATACTCAATTTTTTTTTGGTCAACTCTTGATTTTTCATGAGAAAATTAGCCAAAATGCATTGATTTCGATTGAAAATCATCAAATTTTTAATGTTATTCTTCTTAGAATTCTATTCTCGATCACATATCAAAAAATATTTTACCATTGTGTAATCACTTTAAGCAATGTCCATGATTAACATGTAATGCATAGAAAGAAGCAAAATGCTTATTACTGGCTTCTTTAATCAAGAAAACAAAAGTAGCTCCATATTTTTTCTCAGAATGAAGTTTTAAAAGTGTTATGTATATTATCATATATACAGTCAACTTTTAAATGATTTGGTTTTGTCTTGTAGTGTTCAATCCATCATAATGAAATATATGGAGGTCATGTTGAAGAAGGTAAAACTAGCATTTGGTTAAAGTATTTTCATTGTGTTTTTACTTAAACCTTTTCTGGAGAATCTTGTCTATTTGCTACCTAAAATAGACCAGCCTAAAATGGAAAATGTAGTGATGTTCACCTAATCCACTTTAAACGTCCTAGTAAATGAACTCACTTGAATGAAAAGCTGAGCTACAACAACACACTACCGTGTTTATATTGCTGGTCCTGAAAATTACAGGCTCTTTGTCCAATAAACCAAGTTCATCAAACTAACTGTGGATAGTTAATTGATCAATCTCTTTTAATATCTTAGCTTGCTCACCCTGAGTATGTGGAAGCTCTTGTACTGGTCAACTGTGTATCAACACAGTCAACGTGGACAGAATGGATGCAACAAAAGGTATTTACTAATGTGATTATTTCAGTGGAGAGACAGAAAGAACATGTTCTTACCACAATTTGTGATTATTAATAGTTACAGATTTCTGAAAAGTGCCTAACAAGAGTTAATGAGTACCTGGCAGGCATTAATTCCTTGAAATGTTTGAGTGCTGTTATGGCTGCTCGGCTAAAGCCAGGGTAATAATATGCAAAGTCCTATGGAAGCACATAAAGGCGTTACATGATATGCGCAATACAAGAACGGAATATTATTATTATTATTGTTATTAAAAGTAATGCAAAGTGTTATAAAATTTCAAGAGGGTGAACAAATATATTACTTTGATTCCTCATTTTTTGAAATAAATCTTGTTGGGAGAAGAAACAGTCCATTAATTTTTGCTCTGAAAAGCCTGTACATTTATGAGAAATCACATGTGTTGTGCTGATTTTGGAGGATTTATCTGTCTCCGAAAAACATGTTGCGTTACTGCTCGAGCTGTGATTGAACACATGATCTCTGAACAGCAGATTACAATTTGTACAGTGATATGTACTGAACTTTTTCTAATTTATGTCCATGTATTGTTTTACTTTGTAGCTGTCAGCATACTACCTAAGAAAGAATGGCATGACAAACTACACACAAGAATACCTTCTGTGGCACTACTTTGGCAAGGTTTGCATCACATAATTACTTCTTAGTTTTTTAACTGTGTTAAGTTCTGTGAAACTGCTCATGTGAAAGAGTGCTATGCATAAATGAACTCATTGTTTTGCATTGTATTTAATGTTGGATATATTCTAAAATACATGGCCTTGTCAGGTAGATGTATAGATGTGAACGTTTATGGACTTGTCTGTAATTCATATACATTTGTCCAAGCAGACTTTATGGATTACTATTACAAGTTCAAAATTTAATAGCATTGGGATGTTTATACTATTAATTGACCTTATGCATATGACGTCATAATCTCATAGCGCCCTCCCTCAGAGGCTATAGGAATATGCGTAAACGGAGTTGTCAGAGATGCGCCAGCTGCAGATCACAAACGCGTGCAAGGCAATGGCCTCAACCTCTAAGATGGTGGCGCGATGACGTCAATGCATAAGGTCTATTGAATACTAAGCTGAAGAGCATATTAGTTTATATTTTATATCAGATTTTGTTAGGCAAACTTAATAACGCATTCCGACATTTGCTCAAGACTTTATCTTGTAAGAGAACATACGTGTGGGGTTGGGGTTAGGGTTGTGATTAGATTCTTTGTTAGGTTTAGGGGTAAGGTTTGTTAGGGATAAGGATGGGGTTATAGTATTTAGACCAGGGTTAAAGTAGGAATATGACTGCATAGAAAAAAACTGGACCATGTGTCATATAACTAAGTGATATAATAATTCATTCCTACCTGGTCATTATCTAATATGTGTTTGATTCACTGCTATCCAAACAGAGAACGATGGAGACACATCATGAACTGGTGGCATTGTTCAGAGAGAACCTAGCCAAGAATGTCAACCCTTTCAATCTCTCACTATTCGTCAACTCTTACATCAGGTAAAGAACTAACGCTGTTCCTTTGATGGCTTGCTGTATATGCATTTGAGATGTTCTCTCTGCACGGCTGTTGATGGAGTCATTTTTACAGTATTGTTGTATTATCCTTTTATTTTTGTGGTTTCATGGCTATAAAAGGATGTTTCACTAAAGTGTTTCACAAATTTTTACTTTCACTCAGCAGGGCTCCACCCAACTATTTTATTTGGGATTCTGATGAAAGTTATTGAGGCCCTTATGTATTAGGCTCCTGGTCAGATGTTTGATTTCTAATTGTCTGAATAGTGTGGAGCCTACATTTGTTGGATCGATGATACAGATTCATTTACAACTCATTTAATTCCTTGCATTGCATTTGGCCCCACAGCAATATGGGTTATCATTAATCATGTGATAATAATACAGTGTTCCTGTTTAGTGCATATCACATATTTAGCAATGTCATTGTATCTTTCCAAAGAGCCTTGGATTATTGCCTGTGCCTTGGCCTAGCTGCCCTGATAAAGCACAGAAGCATTAATAATCATAATGATATATTACATTTACATAGCACATTACGTGATTACTTAAATGTGCTTTACAATGTTACTATTATTCAAGGATTTTTTTTTTTCTAACAGTTCCATTTTACCTCACTTTGGACTAATGTCGTTTGGCAAGACATCATGCTACATTTGCCACTCTCTACCCAGATGAGGCAGGGATTCAAAACCTGCACTTGTGGTCTATATCCTGATGGTTTGTCCACTAGACCACAACACTAATTATTCATTCATTTCAATGTCTTATTTCTGATGTCATTGTAGAAGAACAGACCTGAATATCAAACGTGAACTAGCTCTCTCCAAAACGAAGAATGTGCGATGTGTGAAGGCCCACAGTATGCTCATCGTTGGCGCTAATTCACCTCATGTTAACGATTCGGTAAGCACTTTGTTAATAATCAACTGAATGCACTTTGAATGGTGGACGGATAAGTGTACCAACCATGCTAATCAGTGTTATGGACTGAATCAAAATGAACTTGCCTTGGTGCAATTATTATGACTAAGACAAATTTTCGTTTAAGACAGATTTCTCTTATGATACAACTAGAATTGTAGTTGACTGGAAAGAAAAAATAAGAACTTTTCCAAATATGCATGAAATTGGAATCAGTCAAGTTTTTGCTTCGAAGCTTGTAACATTAGGTTGCTTATGAAATAACCATACTTGTCAAGAAAGCTTTGAATGATTTACAAGTATGGAAGGTGGCCTTTATATGTTCAGGAAGCAAGAATGTAAAGCATGCCATGCTGTAATTCATGTCAATTTGCTGCAGCTATGTTTTTAAGTAATCAAGTAAGATACCTGTTACATGAGTTTGTTTCTCATTCATCTAGTTCATTTTTCTTTGATTTTCTACCAGGTTGAGATGAACGCTCGCATGGACCCATCCCGCACCCAGTGGATCAAGATGTCAGACTGTGGAGGAATGATTCTAGAGGAACAACCTGCCAAGCTAGCTGAGTCCATCAGGCTCTTCCTACAAGGACAGGGATATGGTGAGTTCAGAAAACCCAGAAGGCTTTCCACTTCCTCCCAATAGGTCCAGAAGCAGTGGGAATGCCATGCTCTATTGGTGCAGGCTCTTGCCTCTCAAATGGAAGGCCCTGAGCTCAATTCTCGCTCGGTGCTTACGTCTTTGGACCAGAAACCCAGAAGGCTTTTAGCTTCCTCCCAATAGATCTAGAAGCAGTGGGAGCACCGTGGTATATTGGTGAAGGCTCTTGCCTCTTATCCAAGGGGCCCTGGGTTCAATTCTCACTTGGTGCTTACATCTTTGGACCAGGTTTTTTTGGGCCCACCTACATCCCTCTCCACCCAGGTGTATGAAATGGTACCTGGCACACTGCTGGGGAAATAATTCCAAAGCCTCCAAGAAGAGCAATAGTAATACTCATGTGACTACCCTGGGTAAATAAAACCCAGTAAGAAGCATTATACAGATCATATTTAGTGATCTCTTTACTTGGACCTGTCCTGTAAACAGTTGTGATTGGTCTAGACTGATTGAAAATCTGCCAATCCACCGAAATTTTTCAGATTCCAACTTCTTTACTGCAGAGTTGCTATTGATAACAAGTTGTTATCACTGGGAATCAGTCACAAGGAGACAGAGCTCTGTGGGGCAGGTGGTCACAAATTTCACAGCTAGGGAAAATATGACATTTTTTTATATAACTCATTTCACTGACAGGTTTATACTTTAAGTTTTTCAGTCATCCATATTATAATCAGTGGATTGATCAGAACATGTACTGAATGAATGAATAATTGTCAGCAATGCTATTTTCAATTTCCTTGAAATACTTAAATCAATATTGTTCTGAAGTGAACCAGTTCTGTCCAGCATTAGCAAGGAGATGTCAAGGACATATGCAAAAATGTTTGCCTTTCTTGAGAGATGTCATTTGACAAGTGAGGAGTTAGTACTCTCCACGATTGTTAGAGTTGCAGAGTATCTCATTACAATGAATATGATCCATTACATTTGTCATAGCATAAGTTTTTGTTTAGAGATGGCACATTTATTGATAAGAAGCATTTCTTAGTAAGCTTTTATATATGTTTTCATGATATTGGAGATATATAAACAAGTGACATTTCTTTTTTGTGTATCATACTTTAATTGCAAAAATGCTTTGCATTGAAGAAGACATGTAACTTGGTCCTACATCATGATATAATATATGCACTATAATTGTAATTATTATTAATATTGAAAATGTTCTGCAAAAATCAATTCTATGCTGTTCTTTCTTATGTTGCCCTTTTAGCTTTCTTTCACCCTCCATTTGAAAAGAATATGCTCTTTGTTTCTCAAATCTACTTCTAATATGTCTTTGTTGCTTGCCCATATTCCAACCTCATCTTTCCTTTTTATAATGCAATGACATGTTTCTTTACCCCCACTACATCATTTCTTGGAATGCATGGGACCATTAAGCAGTTCCTTGGGTGAAATCGTAAATACCTCAGTGTTCTATCCATAGTCCAGACTCGAAATGCATGGTTTAGCCAGATGGAATGAAATCATTTCAATTTATCTTTTTATTCTGTTTTTATTGTCTTATTTATTTGCGGTCGAGAATGCCTACGTTCAGTGACAGTAGTGTAGAATAGTACAGACTTTCTACGTTGGGCCTACTGAAAAGAACTTTATGTGTGGACCTTCAAAATCAGTTCCCGTATATTAGGGATATGTAGATAATTGCTCCCATTTGACTATAGTAGATAGTAATGTTCAATAACATCCTAAGCATAGCATTCAAATTATACAGAGATCCACTTCTTTAATCGGTATGTTTTCTCTCCAACCCTCCAACTATTAGGACATGTTTTGTAACGTGTTTATCCAAACCCAAATCTTAAACCTGAAATCCATATATTTATAAACCCTTGACACCTTCCATGCTTGTACCATTCTGAAGCATTTATGAAAAAAATTATACAAAATATCAGACCCATTCTGCAGTATGTCCCCATCTCTAAATCATATTTTTGTTATTCCTGCAATCTTTTTTTGTGTGTCTGCCCTGCTTTGAAATTGTTTGTTGCAAAAAGATATCCTTTTTCCGCTTTTTAGTTTGGTAATCAGCAAGTATTCTCTGCTCACTATAAACAGAGCAACAATTGTGCTACCCTGTCCCGCTTTAAGAAAGAAATTGTGTCGACTCATATCTATCTAAATGTAATCAAAAGAATATCTGTGGAAATAATATGCCCATCCATAGTATTTCCAGTTATCCGAGATTAAGTATATACGGCATTACAAACTAGCATAGTTTTTAGAATACCTGTAAGGCAGTTGCCTGACATAGTCCAACTTTGTTTGTTCTTAGACTTGACAATCAATTTGACATTAAGACATTTCAAGCCTCAAGATGAAAGAAGTGCATTACAAGTACATTTCTTCATTTTGTATGAATTTCTTGGCCTATTGTAGATCTTCTTGAGTTTACATGTATAATTAATGTAAAACAAAACTGCTCTTTCAACCATGTGGCATGGTGGCAGAAGAGAGAGAGATCAAATTATATAATTATCAACCTTGTTGTCTCCTATTTTGCTGTGGATTTTTAATCATGGAAAATTTAGCCCTTTTCTCATTCTCTCTTATCTCTCTCTCTCCACTTTTGATGGTTGTTCTCGATTGTGTGATGATAGTTGATCGTAAGTGTGAAGTAGACAATGGAATAAGGCCCTTGCTCGTTTGACTGCCTGCCTGCCTGCCTGCCTGCCTGCCTGATAGAGTTTATTTATGTTTTGCTCAATTTCAGTAGCTGACTGTAGCATCTTGATGTGTGTCAGTTGTGTGTTGTCTCATGAAGTTGTGATTGATTGGTAATGACTGACTTGCAGATGATGGCTGTTGTTTTTGCATGCATGTGCCCATATGAATGTTTATGTATTGCTTGTATATATCTTCAAGTTCAGTTCAAACCATCTAATTCCAACTGCTAATGAATTGTTTCAAATGGTCTTTTCTGTGACTTTATGATATGATATATTGTAGATCTTTATGAAGAAAAGTTATTAACTTGAGAGCTGAATGTCTTGCCTTTTGATACCATGATGGAATTACATGTTCATGTAATTTGAAATGAAGAAAAGACTTTAAATGAGAAGGCATACGATAAAGATCGAGGCCTTTTTAATATTTAAAATGAAGAAAAGATTTTAAATGAGAAGGCATATGATAAAGATCTAGGCCTTTTTAATATTTAAAATGAAGAAAAGACTTTAAATGAGAAGGCATATGATAAAGATCATGGCCTTTTTAATATTTGAAATGAAGAAAAGACTTTAAATGAGAAGGCATATGATAAAGATCGTGGCCTTTTTAATATTTAAAATGAAGAAAAGACTTTAAATGAGAAGGCATATGATAAAGATCATGGCCTTTTTAATATTTGAAATGAAGAAAAGACTTTAAATGAGAAGGCATATGATAAAGATCGTGGCCTTTTCAATATTTGAAATGAAGAAAAGACTTTGAATGAGAAGGCATATATGATAAAGATCGTGGCCTTTTTAATATTTTAAATGAAGAAAAGACTTTAAATGAGAAGGCATCGAGGCAGTGAAAACTATTTTGAATTAATGTATCTACCATAATCAGAATGCATTTCCTTTTGCATAATTCAAACTAAACTGAAGATGTACTATAGATTTATCTAACTAACTAAGAGCTCCTTAATCTGACCAAAAGCATCATTTTTTTAACATGCATGCTTGTAATTTGTATTTTGGAATACTAATTATTATTAATACTAAAGGCATCCAACAAGGCTTGGTGCATACAGCTATACTCCAAAACTACTCCCTACCCAAATATATTTTGATTTTTTTTTTTTTTAAGTTGACTTAGCCTTGCTAGTGCTTTTTTACCTTTTTACCTCCAGCTATGTATTTGGACTTTGAAATATCTTGAAATATCTTGAAAATATACCATATGACGTTTGATGTAAAATTTCCTTGTAATCTTTATAGTCTAAATGTTTAAGCTTTGTTTAATCCTATCATATCTCCCATTTTACCTTACACCTGTTTTGTTAAGTAAACCATTTTGGAAATTAGTATTTCTTTTTTATTTTCTTCATACAAGACATAATTTTTGAATGTTATTGCACAATAGAGCCTTAAAAGTATCCCCAAATTGTTTATCCTTCACAACCTTATTTAGTTGCACCAATAAATTAGTCAATGTGAAGATTGCTGTGTAGTATTATATCAGTATTCAAGATATTAAGGGTAGCTGTCCTACTGTTATGATACTAAAAAGATATATATGAAAGTAGATACATGTATCCATACAGGACTTTTGCATTAAAGACCTTTCCTAGTACTTCAGTTTTTGTTCTACCCTTTTAGCCTGAGCCTGTGTGTGTGTGATATTCTTGCTTATGTTCTAGCATTTGTGCATTCTGAATATAGGAATACTTTTTTCTAATCGCATGATTTTATTTTCTTTAAATTGATGATCATTGTGCATATAATTGTATTTATTTTAATAAATTTTCCTACAATAAAAGAAATTCACTTTTACAGAATAGCAACTTTAGCAAAGCTCCATTTTTAATTAAATAATAAAGTAAACATACTGAATTCCTTGAAGCATTGATTGAAGCCCCTAATTTCAGTGCAAAGAGTTGAATCCTGTTATGAGTGACAGTGTTAACAAGGATGATTATCATAAGATTAGCTTTAGAAATTGGATTTCATGATTCAATAAAAGTAGTATTATGGATTCTGACAGCAATATCACTTATGTACTGAGATAGTGAAAGCATTTAGGTGCAGGGTGCCGTTGCATAAAGATTTGCTATCATAGTAACTTTGCCATCAATGGTAACTACCATGGTAAAGTTGCTCAACAGCCAATCAAAATCCAGTATTCCATGAAAGTTACCATTGATGGCAAAGTTACTATAATAGCAAGTTTTATGCAACAGCACCCAGATCAGTTATAATTCATAGGAGTAATTGTTATAGGAATTAGGTTGTAAAAAATCATTGTAAAAGTTGTGATTGAGGTACCCCAAATAACCCCCCCCCCCCCAAAAAAAAAAAATAAAAAATAAAAAAAAATAATAATAATAATAAATGAAAAAAACAAAAGAAATAGAAATTTTAAAAAACTAGAAAAAAACTGTAAAAAAAAGATAAAAATTATGATTGACTTACCAAAATGTTTAGCTGGCTTAAATGGCCTGGGCAATGTAGTAGGTATTTAAAGGAAAAAAAAAATCCTTTCTTGGAAATATGTTTTATGCATCATAATGTGTCTCTTCTCTCCCTCCTTCAGTGTTAAAGGTGCGAATCAACCGCCCAGCCCGGACCATGGAACCTCCTGCGCCCACAAGCAAGACAGGAGCCCCAGAACCAGTGATGGTGTAACCGTGGTCGTCTAAAAGCTAGGGATCGACGCCATTGGGTTGTGGAAGTCCGTCCAGCTATGCTGAATGGATGTGTGGACAGATGAATTTGGAAGATCAGCTGTTTGTGGATTTTGAATCATATTGAAGGGTGAGAAACAGAAGGGCATTAACAAAAGGGCATTGACCTAATTCAAGAGGTATGTAATATCATACCCCTGTCACATTAACAAGACTGACAGACATTTTGGATGGTATTCTGAAAGCAGTATTATTGTTTAGGTTAGGGACAAAGATGTTGATTGTCATAATAGTGTTAAATTGTGCAGAATAAACTCTTATCATAGGTGCTTGTGCAGATGTCTCTTAAAACTTCTACTGGAACATAACCAGCTTTGTGCAGATGTTAACCGATGGTTTGGCCTCATTTTAATGTGTTATGACATTTAATGTTGTTTTAATAATTGTTAAAACAATTATGTTGTTTTCAGAATAACATCCAAGACCAACAGTAGGCAAAAAAAAAAAAATATTGCATCACCCCAAGTAGCCATGAACTGATTGGTTTAGAGTTGGTTAGGGGTAGGTTGTATGATGTGACTAAGGTACAACTCTCCTATTACAGCAATGCCCACGATGTCAATTGCTTCCATGTTTTCTTTCTGGATGGTTGAGGTCAGATTAATGCCCTTTTAACTCTTACCTATTGATATATCATGCCTGCTCGTTGTTGGCTGCTATGCATTACCACCATTTGTTTTGTGGTATCAAAGATATAGTATTAACTATTAAGAATGAATACTGGTATTTTTTTATTTGCGAAAATGAAAGACATGCTAGAGTGCTCACAGTGACACAATGATTTTATTTTACATGTAAAGTGTTTAGTAATGGGCAGGAAAGGAGAGTTTGTCACTCTGTCAGTGATTGATGTAAAAACCACACATTCTCACTCATTCTAATATATATAATTATATATACAATCATGCTCTCCTTGAAAACAAGGAGGATATATTGTGAATGATAATGATATTGCTTGCCTGAAAAAGTGTACATTTCCACCATACACTGATGTTAAGGGTGGTCAAATAACATGTATAGACAGTTGATGGTACCATATTTTTTTAGTTGAAGTGAAATTGTATTTTGCACCAGTGAACCAAATTTCATCCACAGTGCGTAAATAAAGATTTAATGAAAAAATAGTAATTTTAGTGTTTTACTGCCATTTAGTTGGTAGTCACTATTGCAACTCTAATCTGTTTATTTGGCAGTGTGTGCTTATCTGGGCTAATGATTATATGTGTGATGAAAACAAATGGGCAGAAATAAAAAAATAAAAAAAATACTATTTTATATTGCAAATATTAGCTTTTTCCTAACTAGGCTAGAATCTTTTTTTCATAATAGAAAATCATGTCATATCATATTAGTGATAAATGGAAGATTGTTACCAACAGTGATGAAAATTCAGTGATCTGCAGCATTAAGCACAAATAAATTGATAAGAGTTAAACTGAATATTTGTTATGAAGCTCATTTTGTTTTGTTCTTTTTTTTTAATTAGAGAAATTTGTAATACTGGCACTTCATGATCATTAATTATTTTTAAAGATGGATTGTAACTTTTTTTTTAAGACTATAATAAAGAATTAATATGTGGCATTCATGTATTGCATGTATAATGCCCTAGCCTGGTACTGTCTGTGTTCTCTTCATCTTTTTTTTTTTCTTTTTTTTTAATGTGAATGTAAGTTATCATTTAGTTAATAGGCCAAAATAAGATGTAGTTTATATCAATTGAGTTAGATTTGTTCATATAGCTGCATCAGTTATAGCTACCCTCTCTTTCTTCTAAGGAATTAATTTGTATGTCATTTTTTTTCTGCGAGAGTGGAGAATGGAAAAAATGGAAATGTGTATGAGTTTTTTTCTCTTTCTATATATGTTTGATGTACCAAGTGGTTATGTAATTAAACCTGTATAGTTCTTATTTTTTCCAGGACACCTTAGATCAAGTTGCATTGGGCTGTTCAAGTAGACATGCATCAGTCGTATTGTTTTTGTAGAGATATGTAAAATCACATGTTTTCGTTATTGTGTTTGGAGTGAACTGGGAAGATGGAAATACAGAGTGTTTTTTAGTCACCGTGGAAAATTCATGTTAGGAAGCAGAATTTGATACCAAAGCCAATTTAAATGTGGGTTCGTAGCTGGGCTATTAAGTTGGGGTTCTGGCACTATTTGTAATTTGCAAGTGTTGAAGAAGTTTTTATTTATTATTTTTTGTAAGAGAGCTTCCCAGGTGTGTGCTTGATGAAGTTGAACATGTATTTAATTGATTCTAACATCTGTAAATAACCAAATTTGCAACCTGAATGAATGTCAATATGATTATTTGTATATATTGATTATGATATGAATTACCTTATATCCAGCTTTCTTTACATTATTATGCAGAAGTGATGTGATTCAATGTTTTTTCTTTGTATTTTTTTCACAAAGTCATTTTTCATTTAAAATTTTTTTTTCATCTCTTTTTTCCTGTGAATATTACATTATATTTCTTCTCGCATTCATATGCAGACACTTGTAAACGTTGTATTCATATTTCATTCGCTGGTATTTTGGTGAATTTGACCTCACAGTGCACAGTGTACCTTCATGTAAATGCACTGGATGTAGAATTCTATTCTTATCATCATTCTCCGCGAAGCTTCTCTGTATTCTAACCCAACCATGTAGTGCGGTAAAGTGAAGTGCATCGATGTATCTTATGTATGACTATCACAGTGACAATGGAAAATTTGAAACCTGTGTCTGTACTAAAATAAACAGGATGCGTTGAGGTGTTGAAATAGCATACAGTGAGCATTGTTAAGACCCGATTCATGTCAGCGAAGGCTGAAATAACATGCCATGTTTGATTTATGACTGTAGATATGCATGTGCTCCTTGGTACCTACCATACCCTCTCTGAGTCCATTGTATTCCTAATTTCACAATTGGAGTAGTTGTCTGTAAGTTTGTCTAACATTTGACAGTGGTTAATACCAGTTTACTGGCAATTTCAGAAATCTCCCTGGACCTAAAAGAAAAAAATAAATAATCCTGTGATGGTGTTTGTTTGCAACATTAAGACATGGTTATCTTTATAGGCAGGTTATTAATCTCTTTGGAAGAGCTAAAGTTAAGATGATAGATGATTGGGTTATAAAATTATCTCTATGTTACACTTTTAAATGTCTGTGTATATATGTATTTGTGTCTTAAATAAACAGTAGGGTATATATTAGAAATTCCATACCATTCTGGCAGGGTTATCAGTGCTTTGCTGAAGAGTGAGATTGTTTGAAAAGGGGGGATTTGGTTTGTAGCCCGAAATGACCCTTGAGCTGTGCATATATTTGACCATCATATATATTGTATAACCCACTGTTTGGAGTAGCATGCAAGAGATTAATACCCAAGTCATTGTGGGTCGTCATTTCGGTGAAAAGATAATTCAAATTGAAGATATGCACCATGTTTATGTCGAGATATGGGGAAATATTTTAAGCACGATCATGTATATGTGCCAAATACATTGCCATAAAACGATCATGCAGGTTTCTAGTCATCACCCATTTTCAGATCAAGCTATGAAATATTTTCCTTCTGTAAGTTGTAACTCTACTGTTGTGAGCAGACTTTGGAAACTACGTGTACAATTATTATTCCCATCTATTCTCTGTAAAGATCGCAAAAGTTCATATGACTAAGTTGACAGAAAAATATTTGTACAGAATACCATTATGGTTTACAAAGCCAAATTTAATTATATTATACTTTTGTCTTGATATCTATAATTGATAAAAACATATATTCTATCCACTCAGACACACTAAAATGATTATTAATGAACTTTGTGCTCATAAGTAGTTTGACATGAACTATTTACATTGTGTCAAAAAAGTTTTGGTGAGATAACACGTGAACACTGTCATTGAACAAACGGTTATGAATACCTACAGATTTTGAATCAGTAATCAAAGAAATTTGTTACGATACCTTAATAACATTTGAAATTGTGACTGGCATAATCTTTTTGAGGTGAATGTAAAGTTGTCCTAAAGATGCAAAGTGATATATCCATATGCACTTAGAGAGAAATACATGGTATAGAAATTAAGCAATATGTGATATTGAAATAGAGAATATATATATGTATATGATTAAATGTTCAATATTTCATTCACTTCTACCAGAGTTTTTTTCTTCTTTTTTCTTGCAGTGGGTAGTTCAGAGTTGTGTGTGTTGACAAGTGCTACATGTCAGGATGTGTGGTGGTGTGGATTTTTTTTTTTAAATTTTTTAATTTTTTAACAATTTCTTTCTTTTCCCTAGTCTTCATACCTGCCAACTGTCCCTGTTTAATAGGGACAGTCCCCTATTTTGGGATGAGGAAAAAGCAACTTTCACCCTTAATGACCCTGTGTCCCAAATTATGTACAAATCTGTCTATAGTAATGTAATAGAAAATTCAGGAATGTACCTATTGACATGCAGGGTTGGCAGGACTGTATTACATGGATACCTTTCTGTAGAGATTAGTAATAACTAGCTTTCCTTGCAACAAGGTAATTTCACCTGTACTTGTGCACTATTGTTTTTGGACCCACACAACCTAGTATAGTTGTAATATGGTAATCTAAGGTTAACCCATTTCATACAGAAACTAGGTGGCCCTCTATTAAATCCTAAGGGAATGAGGAAATTCAGGAGTTTGCAAGTTAAAACCTAATTTCACTTCATGATAGTTTATCAATATACAAGGTCGTAGTGTTGTAAATTTTCATTACTGCCCCATGTTACAGCCTCTACTATATGTACAACACCATACCAACATGTTTCCTTTCTCTCTCCTCTTGTTAAGCCGGTGACTACTGAATTCTGTAACCCCCACAGACTTAATACAGGGGCTACCCAATTCCTGTTTGTAATGGGTTAACTTCAGAGACAAGTCCTTGAAGTCGTCTCAAGTCTAATTAAAGACTTCTGGTCTGCATAGATGTTTTACAGGACACTCTTAATGGCATATCTCAAACTATAAGTGGTTTGAGAAAAAGCCCATAATACTTTTTTCTTCGATCATCAAAATGTTTGTTTACTATAAAAACTAATACTGAACACTTACAATTCAAACTATAAATCTCTTTATTACCTTCTCTCCAGAGAATACATATCATTAATTTGGAAAAACTTTGGAATTAAGCTTCAACAAATGCAAAATAAAATCACCATCTGATGATACATACAGGCAGTGCCCAGTGAAAATACTGTTTTGTGAGTAGCAGCAACACATGTACACTTGTACGAATAGTCTGCAATCAAAACAGTAATGATAGTGCATTATAAGCATGGAAAATATTAGAGTACATAGTATTTTCTGGTACAATCACATTTAAAACAGTTATCCAAGAAATAGGAAAATATCTCTCAACAGCAACTTGGGTAGTGTTACAGAGTTTTCCTAAGAGTAAATCTGCCAGCCAACCCCTTTCACAAAGTTGTTGGGGTCTGATTTATAGTTTTTCCATGGTACTAATAAGCCAGTTCACGGATACAATATGAGCATGAGCAGATAAAAGTCATTTGGGACAAAAATTGAAAACCATTGACACAAATACTTGATACGTGCTAATAATTGTGGACCAATGGTGCATTCCATGATACCCAGGTTGAAGTATTCTTTTTTTAAAAGGGAAAATAAAAGCTGCACAAGAAGGGACCTCTCCATGTTTAAAATATCTGTGGATATTTGAGGTCATTCAAAACATCAGCTTACTGTAAATTGGCTTATACATACATGTGTAGTTGTCAGTAACAGTAGCTTATTTAATCAGTTGAAAATAGGTCAATTTAACACACTTAAAGGTATCTGGAATATACTAAAGCAGAACTGTTAATATGGCACTGAAAAACTGCAAATACAATTCATTCTTTTAAAAAAAAAATGTCCTGTAAAAATACTGTAAGACATTGATTGTAATATACAAGTGCTTTAATTTCAACTTGGCATTATATGTATGAAACATTTGGGTTACACACACAGACACAAATAATAATTTTAAAAAATACGCAATGATTGCAAAGACAAAGAAAGGTATTACACCTCAATGGCAAGTAAAACAGAATGTGCAGGAAAAAATGTACACCTACATATAGTTCCATAAGAGTTAAAGAGAAAAAGATCACTTTCATCAACAATCCTGAAGAAAAATAAAAACCACCTATAAAAATCTCTCATAAAGGTACTCTGCAAGAAAACCTGTAACAAACTTCAAACCAATACTTTGAAAAGCAATGTTGTATAGATATCCCAAAATAAACTCCTACAGACTCTGAAAACTGCATTTTCTCAATAATAAATACATCAAAAAGTGGAATCATCATTTTATACTCAGTGTGGAATGTATTGAATATTGTAACTTGCAATTATTGGTACCTAATTGCTGCATACATAATTAATATTCCGATTGTTCAAGTATGTGTTCAGTTTTAATATTGCCACTTCATTTGGTGTATAAAAAAAAAGAAAAAAAAAGAGATGATGCAGTTAACCTACGCTGATTTAATACCTCTACGTACCCCTGAGAGCCAAACTTTTGAATTCAGCAGCAACTTCTTTACTTCCCAAGAAAAACTAGGCTATGCAGACCACTCACCTCTAGGACAACCTTCAAAAGCCTTCATACAAGGTTTTGACTGTTGCTAGATCAGGACTGACACTCACCCTTTTGCTCACAGGTTTTCCTTCCATATAAAACTTGAGGTAAGTAGGCTAATAGTATTAACTACTATCAACTGATACACTGTTGCATTGCTTGAGCACTGCATTGATAAAAAGAAACCTGATTCTCCCTAACCACCTCTCAAACTACTATATTCTTTATACAAACAAATATACATATTATCGGGACACAATATGACCAGATTTTTAAACAGATCATGAGTTACTACTTCAATATATACTATTTCCTGATACTTTATTTAATAACCTGACTTTACTAAGTGACGGCACTCTACAGTCAATACAATGAAAATGTGGTGATTCCTGAATAGCACACAGAGGAAATAATATGTAACAAAAGGGTTTTGTATGTTATCTACACTACACACAAATCACTTATATGTTATTGGGAAAGATCGCCTTTTTCCCAAAATCAACAAAATAGTATTTCCATTATGCATATCATTTTAATCATCAGTTCTAAATAGTAGGATGTTAAAAATTGAGAAAATGCAGCAATTAGTAAAGTACAATAAGTGAACTTTGACCATATTTTCACTTGTATCTAGTGATTCTATGTTCGTTAAGTTTATTTTCACAACACATTTTATGCATTAAAAATCAAGAAGTTCTGTGGTAATCATTTTTTCTATCATGAAGAAAAGTATAATATATCAATTATAAAAGAAAAAATACATTTAAATTTTGTGATAGTCAACATGAGACTAGTCTGAAGCTGCATCAAATTGTCCAATCAAGATTATTTTATCTCTAACACTGACATCGTTCTCCAGTTGATTTTATCTAAGTAAAAAAGTACAAAACACACAAAAAATGATCTTTCTCAAAAAATAGATATTTTACAAATCACTAGTAATCTACACAGTATGATTTCAGAAATGACCGTCCTTTAATTAGACAATTCTATGTTTTCTTCAAGGATATTTGCAACTTCTGTCAAAACTAAAAACAGACCATCTTAGTTTAGGAAACTTCACACATATCAAATGATGGACGGTGATGGTCATTAAGTACATACAAATTTTGAAAATCAGGTAAATGTTATTTTTTAAACTTCTCTGCCGATGTAAAAATTAAAATCTAGAGTAAATAAGATGTGTTGCAATAGCAGTCAAGCTTTAAACATCATACAACATAGGCTGCTTGAATTTCATTGCAACTGGAGTTGTGAGAAAACATGGCATCTGTCATGTCAATGCTCATGAATTTTGGTCCATTTTCAGATGGGTGACCTTTGACCTGCTCCTGAGATGTTCCTGCTGTGTCGAAGGGTAGCGTGTTTGACATGCTTTTGTGATGATCATCTAGCTTTCTGTGAAGCTCTCTCTGTGCTATTCTCAACACATATACTGACAGAGCAAAACTGAAAAGTACCTATAAAAAAATAAAAAGAACAGAAATATGAGGGTCCTCTAAATGATTTTAAGATGCATGAAATTAACGAGGTACATGTACCCTATATTGTCCTTGCATTCTTATAAGCACTGTTTTCAAAGCTCTTGAAAATATACAGTTAAAACTTAGCCTAAAATCATAAATTTGATTTTAGGGTTACAATGTAGTTAAAACCTAATTCAAATATAAACAAGTATAGACAGCTGGGGGGCGTTTCATGAAACAATTAGTCGGTGGTTTTCACTGACTAATTTGCTTTCAGCCAATCAGATGCGAGTATTTTCAGTAGCTTATAACATTTGTCGGTGACTTTCACCGACAAAACTCTTCATGAAACGCTCCCAGCTGGTCTTCTGTAAAGATGGTCACAAATAAAATCATGTGCAACTGCAGTGTTATATCTTTCTATTGGATTATCTGGCTTAGTAAGAATTAGCAATATCAGAAAGATCATGCTGACCTGTAGAACGAATTAGTCAGAACATGTTAGCACCTGGTATAGGTAGATCTAGATTGTCCTATAGTTACCTGAGCCATGAGGAATAAGGAAGAAGACTGTTGATCCTTGATATCTTGGACGGAGCGCAGAGACGATCCCATGTAGGAATTGAGGAACTGAGTTGGAAGAAGACCTAGAAATGATGCCACCATGAATGTTGATACTCGCACATTGGACAACTGTCGATGATAAAAGATGACAAAAGTTTGTATCATGTGTGAAAGAGTTCTTCTAAGACCTTAGTCATACTGCAAAACTGTCTCAAACTAATCCCAAATCAGCCAATATGGTCTGGTGTCAGTCTGATGTCAGCCTTGTGTCAGCCTGATGTCACTCTGATGACAGTCTGGTGCCGGTCTGGTGTCGGTCTGGTGTCGGCCTGATGTCGGCCTTATGTCAGTCTGGTGACGGTCAGGTGTCAGTCTGATGTCAGTATGGTGTTGGTCTGGTCTGATGTCAGTCTGGTGTCACTCCAACGTCGGTCTGGTGTCAGAATCTGGTGTCGATCTGGTGTCGATCTAGGCACCGTTTCATGAAGGTTATCAGCGCTGACAAGTTGTCAGTTACTGACAGTTACCATAGTAACAGTCAGTGATTAGTGCTTCTCAGCCAATCAAAACCAAGGATTTTACTGAAATTGTCAGTGACTGACAACTTTCATGAAACGGTGCCTTGGTGTCTGTCTGATGTTGGTCTGGTGTCGTTCTGGTGTCAGTATGATGTCAGTATGGTGTCGGTCTCATAGAAGTGACTGGGTTATTATCATTTAGCATCCATAGCCTATGACCTATCACAGGCGTGTAGCCAGTGGGGGGGGCAATGGGGGCGGTCGCCCCCCCCCCCCCAAAAAAAAAAAAACGGGGGGAAAAAAAAGGAAGAAAAAAGAAAGAAAAAAGCATGAGCGAGAAAAGAAAAAGGTAAGAGAACGTAAGAAGAGTTGAAGCAGACAAGAAACAATGACAAAGAAACGTCAGAGCTTCCGCGCTTTGCGCAGGAGGGGGGAAACTGCACCCTCCCCCCTAGGAGCGCGCTTTGGGCATTCACTACCGCCGCCCCCCCCCCCAAAAAAAAAAAAAAGAAATCCTAGCTACGCCACTGACCTATCAAGCTTGGCTATAAAATGAAGTTTAATCTAGACTTACTTCAAAGGAAACATGTTTACAATTTTTTTGCATAACCAGACGCTGATAACAGGATAACAACTGTTTATGTGATAATATATGTAGATAAACCAGACCAGCAGACCTTGACAGAAAAGACCCTAAATCTTTTTTTTTATATATTAAACTTGAATGGAAAGTAACTACTTTTCAATCTGAATAAAAAAATGAAAAGGCACAAATCTAAGCTTTAAACATGAAAAACAGATGTGCAGACATACAAATATAAAAAGTTACTTTACCTCTTCTGCCTAGTAATATAGAACAACACACTTTCCAAAATAGGAAAATATGCAAGTGGCCTGATTTCCATGAAGTATACTTACTGCAAAGACTCCATTTTGTATCCCAAATGGTATCGGGGTCAACCTTGTCAGAGCTATGACCTGAAATCCATGATCCCCTTCCACCACCCTTACAATCATTTCCAGCTTGTCGTTCATCAGGTTCTGTCTGATTAACGAACTCAGTAATGTCCTACACACCAGCAATGCACACACAGATCCTATGGCTACAGTTACTATAACGACGAATGTTCCAAAGGTGGGACCGAAGCGATAACCTGCGACAACGTTGACAAGGATGTAGCCCCAGGTCATGGGGAAGGAGAGGAAGATGAAGAGGACAAGAAAGAGCAGAAAGCTCTCCGCATCACCAGAGTCGAGCAGCCATGATAAAATTAGCTCCACCTGAAAAGATTACAGAAAGGAAAGAAATGTGTAGCAAAAGCAATAATCTAATTCATGGGCAGTCATAACTAGAAATGATTTATTTCATAAAGAGGTGGGATAACAGAACATAGGTATAGAAAGTTAGAGGAAATGAGAATTAGAGAAGTTGAAGACATCTGAAAGATAGATGGAAGAGAGTGAGCAAGAGAGCAAAGAAGGGCTAGAATGGCACCACTTTTTAATGAAAAAAAAAGGCCCTACTATGTTACGTATGAGCCCTAAACGGGAGGGGCAATGAAAAGTCGCTTTGGTCGGTATTTGGTTGGTTTATCTAACTGCTAAGACAGCATGAATGCTAGCACATGTTTGTGAGCAACCAAAGGACCAATGGCTTTAAGTCCTCTCCGAGAAACCTGGTAATGAAGATTAATGCCTTACTAAAGGGCACTAGTGCATCAACTCGCATCACATTCGAACCCAAGCCACATGCATATGACAGCACTGCTCTACTAACTGAGCTATCGTGCCTTCTCACTTGAAAAAAATATCTCTTAACTTCACTTGATAATAATTGTAATATCATTACTTCATTTTGCAAAATAGTTTGATATTGACAAACAATATAAAAGCAGGGCTTAAATTAATCGAAGGCCACCAAGCCCATGGCCGTGGATGCCCTTCTGAATGGCCTCAATGCCCCTCTTATTGGCCTTGGAGATTTTTGGTGCCCTTTCTAATTCTTCCTATTTATGCTGTAATATAGGAATATGCCCTACAGAAAAATGGCCTTACCCTAAAATTGTTGAAATTTAAGGCCTGTAAAAGGTCTAAAAAAAAGTTCATTAATTTCATGAGAGGGATTTTCTCTCATAAAGTCAAGACAAGGAAATTACAAAAAGGGAAACAGGATTCGAGCCTGAGAACAACACGTTACAGTACATCTGGCATACTCATATTGTACCTCCACTTTGTTATTACAACCAGTTTAAATGATATTAACAAAATTCCCATGCCACCGAAGGTCTCCAAAATATTCCTTCTACATGTTAAATGAATAAAAAAAACCATTAACTGTACTAATAATATCGATAAGGATTTATTTTATATATCTGGTAACCTAATCAAAGCTCTGGGAAACAGCCCACATGCTGTATGGGAAATTAAAGACTGAAGAATGTAGACACACGAGATGTTCAAATATTTGCTTGAAATATTCATAGTTACTAATGTTAGATATTAAACAACCCACACATCCTGTAAGAGAGAGAGAGAGTTTGTGTAGTTTATTTTCGCTTATGAACAAAGTTGGTGAAATCAGTCTTGATGATCAGACTTTGAAGGTCAAAAAATAATAACTGGACTCTCGGCCTACCTCACTATTCAACTCATATAGCAGTACAGAGTAGTCTTCAGGTCGAAACTAATCAGTTTTCTTCCTAAAATTGGCAACAATTACTGTTACTTTCCACTCTTTCATAGTTTGAAAAAATAAACTAAAATGTACATGTACACCACCTGTATAGCATGAACCAAATGAATGAACATTTCAAAATTTAGCTGAAAAATAGCCAATTTGCTCTGAGTAGTGATTTCGCATTTTACAATGCATTGCCAGTTTAGAGATCTTAATGATTAGTTTTAATAGACAGACCTTTAACTCATGAACATCAGGGGAGCATTTCATGAAAGGACTTGTCGGATGTTTTATCCGACAAAGTCTGTTTTATCCGACAGTTGCCACAGTAACGATGCTTCTCAGCCAATCAAAATCAAGGAAAGATGTCAGATCTGACAACTTGTCAGACAACAAATGTTGATGAAACGCTCCCCAGGACATACTGCCTTGAATATGGACTTGTTTTCAATGAATTTTGCTCTTTTTGTTCATGTGTAAGGTGTAATTCCTAATATTCTACATCAAAATATACTGGAAAAGATGTGGATAGACCATGTTCAAAAGTCAAAACTATACTATAGGCTAGTTGAAAAAAAATTATATAACTGAAAGTCACCATTCTAAACTGAAGTGAAAAAAAAAGAGAAGATAATTACCGATCTTCAATACTTGGTTCAATCAAAATTTAAACATGATATATTCTAAAGGCATAGAGCATACACTGTACCCTTGAAAATTCAGCATCATTTTGGGGTGATCTAGTGGATGGCTGCAATTTTTCCTTAATTTTAAAGTAACAGGAAATTCATTGCAATAACTGTTACCTCTTATCAGAGCATCATGATTCTTTTAGCTTTAGAAATAGAGAAAACAATGAAAAACAAGATTCAATCGTACCTCTTGTTGGAAGAGTAGAAATGTTGAGAGTCCGATCAGGGAGATGGCTGAATAAGCTGTCAACCTGGGACACACTTTGACGCAAGGTAGCTTCCCAACGACAGACGATATACACGACCTTTGACCCGATGCCCCTGCACACACAACCAGGTCCTTAGAACAACATGGTAGTCTAGAGCAACATGCCAAACCTCCATAATGGCATATATGTCCAGTGGTTGATGAAGTGGTAGCTGCAGACGCTGCCGCTCCTCCACCTGCAGACACACAGCTGTGGCAGCAACTTGATGACTGGACGCTTGGGGACATCGATCCCAGACAGAGGCACTTTAGCACCATGTTGCAGTTGGAGCCTACTGGTCCACAATGCAACAATGCTACATGTACATGTATATAGCTACAGCACAGCTATAATGCCTCACTTTAAAGTATTAAACAATGTTATCAAGAGTTATCATCTCACCTACACATAACCTACATGTCATTACAAAATCCTACTAAGTTCTCTGGCTTGACAATATCTTCTGAAGCGTGATAGCGTTATCTGGTCTGTTATCTAAATCTTAAAACATACAGGAAATGCACCACAACTGCTGCATCACTCAAGTGATATGGTAACTTGTTCCAGGAGATATAATTCAGTGCAGCCAACAGTATACCTGGAATGCCGAATACCCCCTATGCATCTGATTTTATGCTCAGCTATACAGCAATATGGCAGTGCTGCAGAAATATCTGACTGATGGAACATTTAATATTGTCAGTTTGTATTAGCTCATCCACGTATATTCATTAATGCATCCCTGATGTTAAATGCAATTTATGTTGCTTCACTTGGCTTTGCGGTAGGCTCCATTTGACATCTCCACCATCTAAAAATATTTCCAAATAAGTGAAGTTGAACATCAACTCTCCATCAAAGCATGCCAATGGGATCAGTGTCAGAGTCATGAACTATAATGATGGAAGATCCACAGATCTGTTAAAAAAAGAGAAGAACATGTGGATATTAAAAGCACTTTTTAATTCTTAATATTGCAAAATGTAGAAGGAAAGAAAACGAATCACCAACATCAAAGTGCAATCAAAATCAAATAACTGTTCACTCACTGACTGCTACAAAAGCCTACAACAACTTGAGGTTTCTACATCTAGTAATGATTGTTACTGTGAATGTGTGTTTGAAAATGAAACTGTATCAAGTGGGTTAGCGGTATGCCTTTGGTTTCTTGAAACACACTTCAGTGTGAATCAAAGAGCAGGCATATACATACATGCATAACAGGCCCTATTCACATTCAAATTTTGACTCCCTTTTGAAAGTTATAGATATAAAAAATTCAGTAGAAAAGTTATTTCACACATTAATCATAAGTTTGCCTAAAATATGTCTGACATAGCAATAATGATGTAAGCAACATGGATTTAATTCTTTTAGGGTATACTATCATACACAGCAGGTGAATTACAGTTTATTTTGAGCCTGAGGGGTCAAAGATTCATGCATTTGAATGTAAATCCCTTGCATTACAGGTGAGTCAGTTCCCATTGCAAAAAACGCCACTATTATTCAGTAACAAATATTGTGTACATATGTCCATGTACAGGTACAACCCATAGGTTGACTCTACAGATCAAAGTTTATGTGAAGGTGCCCTTATTTGCCATGTCACCGGCTTTTTGTAATAGAGCACCATATCTAGATTGAATCTTCAATGCGAAATCCCATTGGGTGCTGCACAGGCCCTTAAAGCTCTACCATTTTGTCCAGATTCATTAGAAGGCCGACCTAAGCACCATCAATATTCATGATCAAAAATGAATAATTAATTTTGTAAGATGCTTCCAACTAGTAGCATTTGTTTGTCCACGTTATGAAAGATTACACCCATCAGCTTACCGCATGCACAATAAATGCACAATAAATGCGCAAAAATGCGCATTAAATCAAAGTGTCACAATAAAACTGATACGCGCATATTAAGTTATGAATGATGCAACAGTTTTATCAATATCATGGCAATAACGGGTGCTTATCTGCCCCTTCAAATGATCCGAAAGAGGCGGGGCCTAATGCGATTTGCGTAATAATATCCACGTCTGCTGCTTTTCGTCTAGTAAATTTATAATATGTCTATGGTGCTGCACTACACATACAGGTGTGAGTTATTTTTGCCTACTATCTTTATCTTGTTTTGTTTTGTTTTTTCTTTGTTTTTTCTTTTTTTTTGCCAGTGGGCATGACGGTGAAGCCTGAAGGCTAGCTCCAGAAGTAGAATCGTAGTGAAAAACGGATGAGAAAAAAGAAACCAAGTTGTTTCAAATTCCTGAAATTCCTGAAAATGACTAAATGGTATGTCCCCAGGCAGAAGACAAAACTACACTCTCTAGTTTGGAAATTATAGAGCAGCTTGAAATAAAGAGGTGATTTTCACTTGACTTTGTACATAAAATTAGATATGAATTCAGAGATTTCCACGACAAAATTGAGATAAAGACATAAAGATGTGATATGTTAAATCATGTGATTAGGCCTGATGACATTATGCTAGACTGACTGAAATGGTGGAAGTTCATATTCCTCGTGATAATTACCTGTCACACGTTTGAGAAATTATGCTACCAGTAATTGTATTTTAAGATCGGGTGAAAAGCGTTTTTAATTGATCACAATCTGATTTGGGAGCTACTTCCCAAATTATTCATTGACTGAAATCAGGCACGAGGCTACTGTAGTTCAAAAGATACATAGTTCTATCTGATGAAATAATGATAATTGTTTAAATATCTATGGAAAATGTGCATTTGGTAATTGTTTGTTACTACTGACAATAGATTTTTAATATATATATATATATATAAATCAAGAAAGTTCTGCATCGGTGTGTTGAGACAGATAGCAAACAATGAGGCAAAAATAAAAACACCGCAAGACGGTCTTGCGATGTTTTCATTTTTTACCTCATTGTTTGCTTTATATATATATATATATATTGACATAAACCATGTCAAATCGTAAAAACAACCACTTCACCTGAAGAGAATTAAATCAAAAGTGCTTGTGAAGTACAAACCATGTTACTCTGTATATTCAATATATTGTTGTGAATCTTCTCTATTTTTTCTGATATTTTAACTCTGCATCTCATCGGACCTTTTGGACTCAACATTTAACATATCACGTATCAGGACAACTCCCCCGGGGACTGGGGGAACTCTCCTTGGGGAGTTGTCACCCGGGAAAAGTGTCCTCCGGGGAGAGTTGCCCACGAGGGATCTGTCCTCAACGGGAGCTGTGCTCCAGGGGGAGTTGTCAGGTGGGAATCGTATCGGGGGAGTTGTCCTAGAACCATATATATATTGCATGACATGAGTAGAGCAAAACAAACTATGAATGAATATGAAAGGATCACCAGATTTGTTTTCAGAGTAAAGTGTGGCCATACAATGTAGATAATCTTGAGTTCTGGGACTGGATCTAAGTTCCTAAAACTACATTATTTTCAGAAAAACTGACTGAAGTTGATTGTGAATTGTTTATCGTGCAGACGATAGGTTGCCTGAACCAGCAAAATATGAACAACTGTTGAAAACTTGATGGAAATCATATTTACTGAAAAATCTCTCTTGTGTGTTTAGCATGTTGGTTGGGAAAAGCCAACTATTTCCCCTCGTTTCTCCTCTAATACCCATTTACTAAAAAACATCTCACATGTTTTATCATTTATTTACAGTTTTTACTTTCAGTGTAACGTTAAGCTGAAAGTTCCCCCAAATCTGTGACAACCATTTCCTATCATTAACCTAAATCCAGATGATCGACCTTTCAAAAACAGAGTCCAATGTTATGGGAGTTTCTAAACAAGTATTGTTACATGTATTCAAGGGCAACAATCTTAAATTAAGCACTGCGGTGTGAAAATTAAAGGGCATTATGTTTTCAAAAATCAAATAAATTCTGATGTATAGGTGCAAAGTGAACCTTTCTCACTTTTTAAATGTTAGAATGTTATTTCTTCTTTTAAAATGTTTTTATCCCACTTATTTCAATTTTCCAACTTTACTCCGCAGCCCCTAGAAAATTAGAAAAATATGGAATGTATTGTACATGTAGGTATGCAGGTTCTTTTTAAAGTACAAAAAAAACCAACTACAAACCAGCAAATAAACAAAAAAACAACCAACCAACATGAGTATCATTTCAATTGATTGTTTATATGATTGGATTGAGCCTTGGCCCTGGATCCCCTACTCCCTATAGTGATGTAGTCTAGACTAGTAGTTCCCAGGCAAAGAAGTTGGTTGGAGATTACAGGTAAAACTAGCCTTTAATCATGGAGGCCTGCTAGCTCTTTTCATTGCCCTTTCAAGCTCTCTCTCCTTGAAACACAGAGAATATGTCTGTGATTGCGAGACTAGTCTACATAGCGAGCCTTTACTTACTCATGAGCATGTTGTTGTTTTAGTTTAATTGTAGCCTTGAAACTTTTTTGTAAGAAAAAAAATTCAAGGCTATAAAGGAGTGAATAAAGGTGGCTTGCAGCAAGCTGCCCACTATGACTAGTCTCGCAATCACAGACAACCATGCATTTTTAGGGCAGCAGAAGTAAAGAGCAACAAAGAGCAAAGAAAGGAGCTACATGCAGCCACCGTGATTATAGTCAGATGCACGGCACCAGACAAGGACACAAAATCTTTGCGAACCCATTAGGTATCATGGAAGGCAATCGCGCGCTGATACGGAGAGAACAAAATTTCCAAGTGCAGATGAAAAAATAAATCATTGTTTTTTGGTAAGTTGTAAGTTGTCAAAATGAACATGAAAGTGAAAAACAAAAATTATCAATCAATTATTCGATTTGAAGATGTCACTTTTGTAGCTGAGAGAATCAAGCTTCATCACAAACGTGAATAAATAGTCGCTCTTTTTGTCATGAGTTCGCAAGATTTGCCTATATGCCCGCTTGTACAGCTACTATGATCATAGACATATAATAGATTTACTAGACGGAATGGCATTAGGCCCTGCCTCTTTCGCATCATTTGAAGGGGGCCTATAAGCACCCGTTATCACCATGATATCGATATACATGTAATAATGTTGCATTATTCATATCTATTGCGCGCATCAGTTTTATTGTAACACTTTGATTTAATGCGCATTTGTTGCGCATGCCGTAAACTGATGGGCGTAATGTTTCAAAACGTGTAACAATTATTACCTTTATTACTTTATTACCAGATGTACTAGAAATATGCAAAAGTCTGCAGTCGGGTTTCCAGATCTATCTATCATCCAGTTCATTTCTATCTTGTTCAAGTTCTATAATTTCTTGTAGATGAGACAGTGTGACAAAGTTACAAACAAATGCTACTAGTTGGAAGCATCTTCTAAAATGAATTATTCATTTTTGATAATGTATATTGATGGCTGCTTAGGTCGGCCCTCTAATGGATCTGGACAAAATGGCGGAGCTTTAACGTTAGGGGCCTGACCGTGATTAAAGGCTAAGGTAACAGTGACAGAAAAATTAGAAGTCTAGGCCTAATCAAATTCTCGTCTTTTGAGACCAGTGACAAAGATCTTGCAGAGCTTAAAAACTGTTATTTTCAGTTCACTTAATAAAATGCTGAATTACTTTTCAGTCTAACTTTAAGCATTATAACTGCATGCATTCAACATTTGGCTGAGCCTGTGCCTGCGGCTGTGGAGCTGAGGTTCAATACGACATGAATACCAATGCTATATTAAGTGAATGCATTCATCCAGCGGGGCTAGCACGCATCACTCCGCATCCTCAGCTCATCCTTACTTAGCTCAGCCTCAGGCTCTCAATCTCATCATCATATGCAAGATCACAAGAAGAAAACTAATGAATATGTAAACAGTGGTACGGTATTAAGTTAACAATAACATAACAGAAAAATTGGGAGTCTCCAGAGTCCAGGGGTCTCCAGCTCTATCCACATACCTGTTCTTAGGCTGAGATATGCATGATCTCTTTCAATTAGCATGATCCCATCCACAATCCATGCACCGCACCGCACACGCAGTACTACCGGGGCCAGCTAGCCTAGCTGGTCTCTCACGAGGCACCCGATCTTCAGGTATCTTGCATGCATGCCTAGCTAGCTAGCCTAGCCTAGCCGATCACGCACGATCCGTCGCCTCCGGCTCGACGCTCCGGCAGCTCCAGCTCCAGATCCAGTGTGAGCTGGCTGTAGCTAGCTAGCCTAGCGCGCGCCGCGCGTGTGAACTTTCAACCACATGGTCTACTTCCGTAAACATTGTCGATCGTCAGCTGATACAGCGCTGATATTTAGCGCATAGCACTTTACAACACAGTAGTGCCGCCCGTATGCATGATCCATATTTAACCAATTACTTCATCACCTTGTACCGGCGAACTGTTTGCAAAATGGTGTGTACGGTGTAGTACAGTGTGAACGTGTCTTCCTCATTCTTTTCCTAGTTTGGTAAGTTATTCATGTTATTCGTGTCAGCGGACTCAGTCTATGAATGAAAATTTTGCCTTAAAAATACATGAAATAGAATAAAGAAACTAAACTCTTAAGAAGTTAAGTTCAAATTATAGTAACATGCCAACAAAGAACAATTGTCTTTTCAGTCATGTCAATTGATCTTGTTGAACAAGATCATGAGCATGAATGATGAGCGACGACAGTGCAGTGATTTCTTTGGATTGAAATAGTGTACGTAGTCTAGGGAAAGAGTTCCTTTTGCGACAGCCACCCTAGCCACAACCCTAACCCTAACCCTAACTTTAACCCTAACCCTATATTTTTATATATTTTTTTCATTTTGGGTAGCTCTCACAAAAGGAACTCTTACCATGCTTACCTAGAGTCTAGTCGAGACAAATTTGATGGGTTCATTCTTCTCTGTTCTTCCTGCATCTGCAACTCTGCAAGATTCTTCTTCAACACTGACAACAGCTAACAGTGAAGGAGTACCGGTAAAGAAGAACTACACCACTTAATGATGACATTGTCATCAGGAAGACTATTTCATAATACTTCTGTATCAATTGCATGAAGAGAAGATAGACTACAAGACCGAAAAATTCTGTCTCTAGTCTCTCTTATTTGGATAGGGTGTTTTGAATAGGGAAACAAATTGCCGATGCAAACGCGAAATACATTGACTTAGATCTTCTATAAAAGAGAAGTTTTGATATTCCTGAGGCTCTCAATTTTCCCCTTTCTGCTTCATATCTGATGAATGAACTGAAAAAGGTGAATTTTAAGAAGAAAACTGACGCTTATCAGCATGATCAGACTCGTAGGTTGACAGCATGTCGTCGAGTAACCAATAGAAAAGCATGCTATGTAGTTTTGGTACAGACTTGTCACATTTTCGGGACGAGGTCAATTCATTGACCGAGTAACAGGATGAGTGGATAGGGTTGTCTCCTCAAGCATGGCCTCACTTATAAAGGAAACAACCCTGTGGTCCCTACCCAAATATTGAGGCTAATGAATTAGAGACAGAATATTTGGTCTAAGACTATGTGAAATGAATTACTTGAGGCATCATGCCAATTAACCAATTCAAATATTACATTTTTTCATTCTGATATGGAATACCGTTGACTGACAATTGGCAGTACACATGAAAATATATGTGCATGGTTTGTTGCTGTTGTTGGTTTTGATGCACCTGTGGCATTTTTAAGTATGATGGGAGGACCTACATGTAAATCTACATCATGTGCGCACTTTGTTTTAGCAGCTAAAAAGTCACAAAATTAATTGGTGTATGCAAATTTCTCTCAACATCTAGCTTGGTTCTACATATTCTAAAGTTAAGTGGACAGATGAATGTCAGTTAGGTCTATGCATATTTTCTAGTCAAAATCAATGCCACCGTCAATTTTTTTTTGACGATATTAACCCGTTGAGCACGAAGCCCGAGATAACTCGGGCTGGAGTCTATGGAAAATATGTGTTATACCAAAATTAAATTAATGTCCAACGGGTTAAGGGGTCCTAAAGCTACATGTACGGACATGTAGCAAATGCATGCAAATCTTGATTTTGAAACTGACTGGTGTGAATTTCACCCTGATTTCTAACTGATGATGATATCACAAGAAATAAAGGAAAATTACTGATTCTTTTTGGCAAACCTTATGATATTTTAGTTTCTCAGTTACCGGTATATTGAAAGTTTGCTGCATTAAATGTGTCACATTGGGCATATCTGCAAGATGCGTAGCATTTGGACCCATGTAACTTTACGTCATCCACCCATACGAAACAGAATAGTCATTTTTTACTTTCATCTTTGAATTTAGATTTACAGTGTATGAAACCTGCTTATATATAAGCTTATGATCCTCCTTTACATACTTTTCTTAGATATTTGGCTTCAAAATGGAGAAAGCAGACAGTGTTGAATCTGAGATTGGAGATGAGGAGGAGAGCCTTTGGAGTAATCTTCCAGACCACGTCCTGGTGAACATCTTCTCTCTCCTAGAGCTGAATGATCGTCGTCAGGCTGCCCTCACATGTAAAGCATGGAGTGAGATATTTGGCACTCCATCTCTGTGGCGGAGATTCAAGTTTTGTTTCTTTAAAGAGTCTGACTCCATTCAGCTGAAGTGCCTGGACCTCTATGGGAGCCAGCTCAGAAATGTCTGTGTGGTGCTGAATCAGAAAGGAGAGGACAATCGCAAAAATGCCTGTGAGGTGATTACTCGTCTGGCTGAGTGCCCTGATCGCAGACTTCAAGAGATCACGATACAGTTCACGAGGGACAACCCTCTCTTCTTCAAAGGAGCTGATTTCCTGGACAGTCTGGCTTTGCTGTTTGGACCCCCTGCTGCGACAGTGACTATGCACAACCAGCTACGCAAGGTTGATCTGAGCCAACTGGCATTATCAATTAATGATATCCTTCTTGCTTTGCTTGCAAACAATCACCCAAATCTTGAAATCCTCAACATCCAAAATCACTCTCTCACCTGCCACATAAGCACAGAGCACATGCTGGACCTCGTACGGAAATGCAAAAAGCTGCGTGAACTTAGTACTTTCTACAAGTCGGTATCAGATGATGTCTTCAAGGCTTTTGCAGAGCCAGACCATGCACCTTTGGAGTACCTGTCGCTTGCATGTCGACGAGAGGAGAAGTATCACAAGCCCCTGTCAGCAGAGGCCTGGGACATGCTTGTTGCTTCTTCTCCAAAGCTTCGTGTGAGCTTACTCTTTGATCACACCATTGAGCGTCATCAGATAAGACATATCTTGCATCCTCAGATCCCTCTCACTGAGCTTGCCATGAGGACTATGTCAGAGCTCCATCATGAAGTAGGAATTGTGGCCTCCTTCTACCCACGCACTCTGGAAGTGTTCATCGTAGTGACCAAGGGTTCAGAGTCCTTCAAGGCAGAACTGATGAGGCTGGTGTCTACGGCCCCTCGTCTTCGAGTCCTTCACTGCTACTGTGGACTGGACAGAGACACCATTGACAAGATCAAAGAGCTCTGTCCAAACCTGGAGGAGTCCACCTTGAAAACAGAAGATGACTTCAACGAGATGCAGAGGGTTTTTGTTGGTAGGGCAGCACGGAACACTGTCATGTCTGGCCGGTAAAGGGTTCATTAACATGAAGAATCTATTTCATCCCTCTTTGTTCTCTTATCCATCTTAACAGGGACAATAATTCATGTAATCATATATTCTGTTTGCTACATTAAGGCATTATGGAAGAAAGAAAACAGATGAAATATCAAATTAACTTCATCCAATTTCTGATGGGCTGTACTTACCAACAACTTGAATGGGAATGGGAATGAAATACCCTTCTTAAATTTTGGAATGCATGTCTTAATAGTTTTACCTTTTTAAAGGGAAAATCCTTCCTATCAAGGGATTATAGATGAAAGGGAGATTACAAGCAAAAATTTGAGTCATCAATATTGTATGACTGATCTTATTTTTTTCTTAGCTAATCAATGAGAAATGAAAATTTCATTTCATGGTGATAAAAAGTCTGGATCAAAATCATTACAACTGTTTTCAGTCATCATGCATGATAGATTGTATGTTCATACCGGTAATTACAAAGCAGTTATTTTATTTCCACCTCTCTCTTGCAATGAAAGATGGACATTAAAACTATATTTCATTTGTTATTGAAAAGCAGTGATAGTTTTAGGTCCTGGTTAAGAAGTAATGGACCCTCCTCTTCATCATGTTATTATTATTATGCTTATCTTGTTTTCTTTTTTTTTTTTCTTTTTACATGGAAACAGATGATTGGAGATGTTTATGGTGAGAGCAAGTTCTTCTGACTTGACAGAAGGAGACATGTAAATCCACATCATCCCTGTGCATGGCCTTGGCTCAGCATGATGCAGCATTACAGGTGTTTTATGAAAACTTTGAATTAAGTTGTCATTAATCATTAATTCAGTCAGTAGACCAGACCTTTATTCTGAATGCAATTTTCTCTTATAGTTTAGGAAAAATATGTACTTATCAGAATAGATGTATTAAAGTATGATTGAGTAGTCATAGTCGATCTGTTGATAGGCTGATTTTTTCAAAGATACATGCACCATCAACTATGAAAAGACACATTTGTAAAAACAATTAAAATATCACTTTCAAAGCATGAAACAGTTTTCAGAGTACCGTACCAGTGCCCTTGATTTCTGATGTATTTGATGTCGTATACTTCTTCAACCAAAGGGTTTTCTTGATGACACGACAGCTTGCCTGAGGCTTTCCTAACTAGTTAACAAGAGTTTGTGAAGTTGATTCATCCTTATAGATGCTAGCATGCTGGTAAATTGAATAGACTATCACTGGTTTTTCTTGAAAAAATTTCAATATGTAAGTAAATAATTGCATTACATAGACATCACTGGGAAATAATGCATGTACTAAAGCCCATGCATTCAAATTTAGTTTACCTCACTTGCAAAACATGATCACAATAATGAACAAAAAGGTGATTCTTTAGTTGCAAATTTTTGTCTCGCCTGCGTAGCGGAGCGAGACATAGGTATCACTATTTCCGGTGTCGGCGTCGGCGTCGGCGTCGTCGTCAACAATTGTGTTGTACACCCAATAACTTTCTATAGCTTTAAGGTGGGATCACCAAATTCATACCAGAGGTCCATCTCTTGAAGGCGCAGGTCAAGTTCGAATATGAGTCGAATTTGAATAAGGTCAAAGGTCAAAGGTCAATGAACTTTCCATGACTGGCACTGTGCTATATTGTACACACAATAACTTTTTATACCTTCGAGGTAGGATTGCCAAATTCATACAAGAGGTCCATCTCTTGAAGGTGCAGGTCAAGATCGAATGTGAGTTGAATTTGATTAAGGTCAAAGGTCAAAGGTCAATGAACTTTCCATGACTGGCACTGTGCTGTGTTGTACACACAATAACTTTCTATAGCTTCGAGGTGGGATCACCAAATTTATACCAGAGGTACATCTCTTGAAGGCACAGGTCAAGTTTGAGTATGAGTTGAATTTGAATAAGGTCAGAGGTCAAAGGTCAATGAACTTTCCATGACTGGCACTGTGCTATGTTGTACACACAATAACTTTCTATACCTTCGAGGTAGGATTGCCAAATTCATATGAGAGGTCCATCTCTTGAAGGTGCAGGTCAAGTTCGAATGTGAGTTGAATTTGATTAAGGTCAAAGGTCAAAGGTCAATGAACTTTTCATAACTGGCACTGTGCTATGTTGTACACCTAATAACTTTCTATAGCTTTGACGTGGAATCACCAAATTCATACCAGAGGTCCATCTCTTGAAGGCGCAGGTCAAGTTCGAATATGAGTCGAATTTGAATAAGGTCAAAGGTCAAAGGTCAATGAACTTTCCATGACTGGCACTGTGCTATATTGTACACACAATAACTTTTTATACCTTCGAGGTAGGATTGCCAAATTCATACAAGAGGTCCATCTCTTGAAGGTGCAGGTCAAGTTCGAATGTGAGTTGAATTTGATTAAGGTCAAAGGTCAAAGGTCAATGAACTTTCCATGACTGGCACTGTGCTGTGTTGTACACACAATAACTTTCTATAGCTTTGACGTGGAATCACCAAATTCATACCAGAGGTCCATCTCTTGAAGGCGCAGGTCAAGTTCGAATATGAGTCGAATTTGAATAAGGTCAAAGGTCAAAGGTCAATGAACTTTCCATGACTGGCACTGTGCTATATTGTACACACAATAACTTTTTATACCTTCGAGGTAGGATTGCCAAATTCATACAAGAGGTCCATCTCTTGAAGGTGCAGGTCAAGTTCGAATGTGAGTTGAATTTGATTAAGGTCAAAGGTCAAAGGTCAATGAACTTTCCATGACTGGCACTGTGCTGTGTTGTACACACAATAACTTTCTATAGCTTCGAGGTGGGATCACCAAATTTATACCAGAGGTACATCTCTTGAAGGCACAGGTCAAGTTCGAATGTGAGTTGAATTTGATTAAGGTCAAAGGTCAAAGGTCAATGAACTTTTCATAACTGGCACTGTGCTATGTTGAACACCTAATAACTTTCTATAGCTTTGACGTGGAATCACCAAATTCATACCATTTTTCAAACAATAAGTTTGCCATAACACCTTAATAATTAATTTAATTTTACAATTTTACTCACATTATTATCAGTTACATTCTTTTTCACTAACATTCATTTCCTTACTTGCATGGAAATAATTATAGCTTCATAGTATTAACAGCATTCTTAGTGTTATCTGATTTCCTAGGGATAAAGTAGGCCTATACCATTATTGCATATGTAAACTGTCAGAACCACAATTCACCCCCTAAACTGCTGACAGCCTCAGAAGTCATATAGCATAGTTTTGACATGCAGTCTCTTCATGACTGCAATATGCAGGCGAGACAACGCTTGGCGTTTGCCTTGTTTAATGAAAGCAGTGGTGTACTTTCACAGGGCTACTCTTGACTTTGAATTAAAGGGTAAATGATAAAAATTGATTACCACGTACAATTGGTATACATGTATGACAATTTACTTTGCATGAACTTCATGTGTTTTATGAAGTTGATATAGACTCACTATCCATCATAAGCTTTCTGGACATCAATCAGTATTTTCTTCTTGCTTAGATAAATATTGATCTTATTGGTTGTGAAAACTGTAATGGTAAAACCAACAAACCTATGGTTTTTATGTTTTTTTAAAAAGCAATCTGAGGTCAGTATTTTTGGGAGGTCACAAATTGTGCAAATTCAAACTTTTTTTTTAAAATTGATATCTTTCAGTAGGAAATATTCAATGCTTTTGATTTTCATATTGTCTATAAAGATGTAATTGATATAGATTGGAGTATATTGTTGTATGCATGGATATCAAAGCAAGTATCAGTCTAGTCTGAAAATGAAAAGTGTGAAAAAGTGTGAAATATCATGATGGACCAGTTTTGCTGCTATTGAATTTTTCAGTCATGACAATCACAATGTTTTGGGCACACTAAGCAAGTATTTTTTAGAATATTTTTTATTGCTGTTTTCTCTATGCCTGCTGCAATTTCACCCTTGAACTTGCAGAATGTATAGTGCAAATTTGTCAGTGTGTTCATAATATTTTTAAGCTCTATTAATACTATTTATCAGAAACTGATTGATACAGAATTAAAAATAAAAAAGAAATGTTCATGTACAACTCCTTTGCTTCAAGAATTCATACAAAGCTGTTCAGTATTTTAAATCTACTTTAATATCTATCTGTGAATTATAATTTGATATCATTATCACTGATACTATAACTGGAAAACAAAAACACATTTTAGAAAAAAAGCCACAGTACTAAAATATAGTTGACATACTCTGTGTAATTTCCTTTTATTTCATTTCATTTTATGTTATAGTTTTTAAAGATTTAATCATGTGTTGCTTAGTAAGCTATTTGGTATGCAGGGTCATATCTATATGATCATACAACAGTTTTTTTAGGTGAATCCAAAATCTCTCTCCTCTCTCTATATATTCTTTATTCTTTGCAACTCAAGAAGTTGGATTGAAATCTTATGTAAAAGGGCAGCATAAATATTCAATAAAGGTTTATAATCTGTCATGAATATTTAGAAAACAGAAATAAAGATTAATAATATTTATATGTAGAGTAGTTACCATTTTATATTATTTTATGCTATTTAGTGTTCTTATTGTTGTTATTTGAATTGCAGTAAATTCATATGACATATACTCATTGATTTTATATTTTCAAAGTTTCAGGTTATAGAGGTGCAATTTTTATTAATCATGGCTTTGAAGCATGATAATGATATGTCTTCCAAAAAAAATTCAGCTTTTACAATTTTCAACTTGCATTGTCTGAGGGTGCTTGTGCATGTATATGCATGGAAATGGTCATGTGTTTTCTTTGTACATGTTGCATTTTTGAATGCATTTGCCTTGGTCTTTATTTGATTTCATTGTTTACCTTTCGTCACAAAAGCCATTTGCGGCCAAAAAAGTAGTCTTTCGCATTTTAACCCTATGCAAAGCTCTGCTGTTAGGGTGTTCCACCCCACAAGTGGAAAATTAATAATGAATGAATAAATAAATTACTTGTGCCTGTCATTTGAACAGTAAATGCAATTTCAATTTTTTTTTTTGTCACTAGAAAGATCCATCGCATGTTACCAAATAGGAATGTTGTATTATTAAGTGTTAGCCACCATTTTACCAATGGTATATTTTGAGAAAGCTGTACTGCTTAAAAAGGTTAGTCTTGCATAAGATATGTGATGAAATGTTTTTAACAATGCAAGATGTTTGTAACGTTGAAATTGATTCTCAGTTGCCCGATTCATTAGCATTGACGATAAGCTACCAGTAAGTAATCGTTTTATCCTAGCAAGTACTTCTTTGCCAAAATTGGCAGTTTGCAGTGTTAAAATGATAACATGAATGTATCCGAAGGAAGACAGTGTGTGATTTTTTTCAGGCAATCTTTCAGTGCATAAGATTAATGAAAATTTTTATTGCAATCGGCCACTGTAGAAGAACCCATAGAAAAAAAATGGAAGTAATAAAAAAAGGTCTATGCAGCTTTCATGTACCATTTTTTTTTTTTTCCCAGGGAGTAAGGTCTGGTAGATTTTTGACCAGTAATGATAATGATTACAATAAAGATCACTGCCAAATCGCTCAAGCATTTTTACATGAAAAAGGAAAGAAAATTCTATGGTCGGTTGGACCTGACCTATACATGGTTATCAGACTTCCCCGCCAATTTTACAGTCTTGTTATTGTTACTGGTCTCCTGTGATCTAGGTCCAAGACTGGTGGATAACCCTTTCTAACATACATGTACCCAGTCTGTGTCTTTTTACCCCAGCTACTAGTACGCAACTATTCTTAGATTCTTTCAGAATTTATTCTGGTTATACTCCCATCATTACACCCCTGGAATCCTTTAAAATCCACCATAAAAATGTACTGAAGGCATTATTAATTAAACAAACTGGCATTTAATATATTTATCTGGTACATTAAGTGAAATTAAAGAAAAATTCATTTCACATGAAGTGATTAAAAGAAAAAAAAAAGGAGTTTGTAACTATGATTCGTATTTGTGTAATCTTCTTTCTAGTTTGTGTGTGGGTTGTGTGGAGTTTGATGTATGCTTTGAGATGACCAGAAATTATCTGGCCTTACTGCAGAATTTGTTGATGGGGGGGGGGGGGGGGGGGGAGGGGGAGGGAGAAAGAAAGAAGAAGAAGAAGAAGAGGTGAAGAAGAAAAAGAAGAGGTGAAGAAGAAAAAGAAGAAGAGAAAGAAGAGAGAGAGAGGAAGAGAGATAGAATGAAGGGGTGGAGAAATTCACAATTACATTAAAGCACATTTCTAGAACTATAAAACTAGCTTATTAAAACCATATAGCAGGAGAGTTCTCAAAAGATCTAGATGGGTCATTTTTTCCTCCTCAAAATAAGCAAAAATCTCTTTTTCAGACTCCAAAAGCACATTTCACAATAGGGATTATATTTAAACCATGATTCATGTAAATACAATAAGAACAAAATGGGCATATAAAAGCGCATTACTCCCCCCCCCCCCCCCCCCCCCCCATTGGAAAAGCAGACGTGTGTTCTATGCTATGGAGATTTAGACCATGGTTTAAATCTAAACCCCTTTTGTGAATTTAGGGTCCTACAGTTCGAAGAAATAAAAAGGTTTTATCAGAATATGAACAAAAAATAGAAGATATGACATAACACTTTCAGTTTTACATGAAAAACATTGATAAAATATTTTTCAATGCACTGCCAATTTAGAGACTTTAATTAGTTACTGATACTGATTAGAGATAATGAATAAGAGACACTTTACTGCTATGGGTTAAAGGAGTTTGTTTTAATGTTTGCTGTAACGAGGGATGGTTTCATTCATGATCTGGGGGGGGGGGGCACTGCCATTACAAGGTGGACACCATGCTCGTACACAAAAAACATGTACGAGCATGGTGTCCACCTTGTAATGACAGTGGCCCCCCAGGTCATGGTCCCACTGTAGAGTACCAGATTTGTCTGCATGCAGCACGTATTAGAATTATAATTATACAATACAAATTGCACATAAAAAGGTAGTTGTAGGGTTGTAGGATTTGAAGTATTTATTATGTCTGACAGAAGTTTCACAGCAAGTCTTATATGTTAAGTTTTTATTCCCAGCTGCAACCAGTCTCCATCCATCTTGCATGTATGATTGTATAAACATATCATTCTCTATAAATCAGGTAACCTCCAACCCATATATTCCATTCCAAAAGAAATTAAAATTGTACAGAGTAATCCTTCAAGTAAAATACTGCCCTGATGGATAAAGCACAAAGGTCTGCCTGGAGCCAGAAGGATGTTAACTATAAGCAAAAAACGTGAAATCGAACTTACTTCCTTCTTGCTCTAAGCAGACTATATTTTATACATGTAAGCATGTAAGTTCCTTGTATTTGAAAATCAAGTAAAACATTTCAGTTGTGAGGTTAATGGTAAACATGGTCTGCAAACACTAAAAATACATATTTCAAATTTGCCACTAACTAGTCTCTGGTTTACAATATACACAGGAGCTCTGGAAATCAACATTTAGGAATGACATAACATGTGGGCATCGTTCAGCTTTCTCAAATTTCTTAATCTCGGTAGTTAGAAAATATACACAATCCAATTCTATTATCATACACAGTATTCTTAAAGACAGCAAGACTGAGCAAGTGCCATATGAGTCCAAGATCCAAACTATTTACAGAATAGAGAGAAGCTGCAAGTTAATCAGAAGTAGATTCTTAATGAAGAAAATGGAGTACATAAAAAAATACAGACTATACTATACTTGTAAAACCTACTGCTGCCTGGCATTTTTTTTTTCTTTTGCCACATACAATAAAACCCCTTAAAAATATACTGGTATGACTATTTTCATCAACAGTTTATCTGAATTAGTTTCCTATATTTTGGGAGTGCGTACCATTCACCTATTTCACATTGGAGCGTAACATTTTAGTAGTGTATAGAGATGGTAAATTATAAATAAGGCTACTGTATTCAGGTAGGTTCAGCTCTTGTTATCCTACAACAGTGTATTTTGCTTCACTTTATACAAACTACAGGTTAGAAATTCATAAGATCTGCTTGCAGTTCTGAAGAGTTGATTGACTTCCGAAAAAATGAAAGTGCTCTCTGAAATAAAACATTATAATACCATGGTACATGTATTGGAATATTCCACTGTTGCATGCAATGAGGGAAAAGAAAAATCAATGGAAATACATGTAGTGAGTGAAAATTTGTACAGAACATATGTAAGAAAAACAAAACAACAACAACAACCCCCCCCCCCCAAACAAACAAATAGAGATTTCACATGTTTCATTGTTTCTACCCCCGTCCCCCTATTTCAACTACTCCAGTACATGTGTGAGAAATAAGACTGAATGCGCATTCTAACTAAAGTTCCTTGAGTTTAATAGTTTGATTTATAATAACTAATAAACCTTGCAATTTTATAACATTAAAATAAATCTATAATAACAAATATAGCTCCAATACTGATACCCATTCAATACTTCAAAATGGCCTTATGACAGATTCAGTAAAATACACCTACAACAATTCTGAATTACATGTACAATTAAAAAACAGTATGCATTAACAATCAGTTGTGTTCTTTCTATGACTGTGCTTGATTATCTGTAGTGGTAAAACCAATTTCACAAATCATGAAATTATCATAATGAACTATGATGTAAGTGCATCAATATTGTGAAGAAGCAGTATATTCAAAACAGAAGTGGCAAGCCATGAGAATTCAACTACAAACACATCTGGAAGATGAGTGCAAGGCTTACAAAAATACACAATCCTTTTAAGAAGGAAAATTCACTCCTGCCTTCTACATGTCAGTCTCAAGTCGCTTTGTTGAGCCTACTCATTATCCCAACACCCGAATGATATCTACAATATATGTGGGTGGTGTAAAACAAAAAATACAAAATGATAAAAGAAATACATGAAGATACCATCTTAAACAAGTTTTTTATCGAATGGCATAGAGCAGATCAAAGTATTATCCAAACTCTTTTCAAGTCTATGTTTACTACATTTACTAAGCTTGGTTAATGAAAATTGACAGATTAAAGAAATATTTCAATATCTAAATCACAATGACATCTTACTACTGTTCTTCGACAAAAAGATATATTGTGCCATCTCCAGTGCCATCTTCATCCTCTTCCATTGCTGCGATAACAGATCCCTCAGAAATGATTCCCTGGTTCACCATTTGCTGCTGTAAGGCTGCAGCTTGCTCCTGAGTGATAGATTGGCTTTCTTGCTGAGCAGAGGGCTCTTGAGATTGGCCTTCCTGCTGCAGTTCTGGAGGCTGGGAGTTGTCAGTGGTGGTGTCGTCAGATGTTTGAAGCTGCTGGGAAGCCTGCTGACCCTCCAGGTGGAGGTTGTCTCCGTCTCCCTGAGGGACAGCCATCATGAGCTGGCCTTCACCTTCTCCTTGGCCCTGGACTGCAGCCAAGCTGCCATTCATCATTTGGAGTGCTTCATCCACATTCTGGCCATCTCCTCCCACTGTCAGGATAACAGGCATGGTGCCATCACTGGTCTGGACAAGCTGAACAGTGCCCTCTCCTCCTTGGGCCATGGATACCTGGATGGTGCTCCCATCAGCTGTAGTCAAGGTCTGAGGTTCCACAACTTCTTCTGTGGCTTCTTGCTCCTGCATCTGCATCCGTTGCCTTCTAGTAATCCTCTTGCTAGGACTCGCTATCTCATCGGTGGTTTTGCGTTTCTTGGTACCGTCTGGTTCCTGGATCAAGTTGTGCTTGCTGCGTTGGTGGTTGATGAGGGTCTGCTTGTGCTTGAAGGTCTCGTGGCACTCTTCACATTCGTAAGGCCTCTCTCCTGTATGGACCCTCATGTGGATCACAAGATGGCGCTTCTGAGGCGCCGAGTAACCACACTCCCCGCATTTGTAAATCTTCTCACCTCTGTGACTCCTCACGTGCTGCATGTACGTGTACCTGTCGGTAAACGCATTTTCACAGATCTTGCAAATCAAGGGCTCACCTGCCGTGTGCATCTTACGGACATGCGTCTTCATGTCAGCATATCTTCCAAAAGTGGTGTCACAGTGTTCGCATTTATGAGATGGGCGGTTGCCAACATGTTTCCATTCATGCTCCTTGAGACTGCTCTTCTGAGAAAAGGCCTGGTCACATTGAGAACATGCAAATGGACGTTCGCCAGTGTGGACTCTCATGTGTCGTTTGAGCTTGTAGTTATCTGTGCTGGCATACTCACACAGAGTACATTTGTAAGGCTTCTCTCCAGTGTGGGAACGCATGTGACGTTTGATCTTGGATGCCTCTACACTCAGGTAGTCACATAATGGACATTTATGGGGCTTTTCATGGGTGTGCATGTACTTCATGTGACGTCCAAGCTCACCAGACGTCCCAAAGGCTTTAGGACACAGCTCGCATTTATAGGGCTTGGTTCCAGAATGAGTGTTTTCATGGTTGCGAAGCAGGGTGGATGTTCGGAATATCCGACCGCACAAATGGCATTCATGCACCTTAGGTCTCCTTCCAGGACCCCCTTTCTTGGCTCTGTTAAGAACTTGATCAAGGAGACGACCATCATCAAACTTTGGCACCACGTACCTGGTCTTCTTTTTGGCTGAACTGACTTCTATGGCAGCTTTCTCATCACCTACAGCAACCGGTGCCGTGTCATCCTCTCCGGCATAAAAGTCATAGACAGACGGATCCTGGCCATCTTCTCCTTCGACAACCTCCCTGACGATGACAATCTGAGTCTGCATCTTTGCTGCTTCATCCTTGCGGGGTCGTCCTCGTTTTCTCTTGACAGGGTTTACAGCCTTCTGTACCACCAAGGCTACCTCTTCCTGCTCTGCTGCTGCCATCTGAAGGGCACCTTCTTCCTGCTGAACTGCATCTTCTGAAACAGGCTGTAGCTCAGCATAGGAAGGTTGATCACCTGATGTTGATGCAATCACATGAGTCTGCTCATCTGTGATGCCCGACTCCGAGACGACCATCGTGGTGGGTGTGGCCATAGTGCTTGTCTCAGCACCATCTACAGTTTGAAGGATGGTGTAGACCTCAGTACCCGGTTCACTTCCAGGCTACGTATAAAATAAGAGAAAAATACATATTATCAAAATGGCATCTTATGTTAATTCACCTTCTACAAATACTACAACTGTCTTATAGAGAAATATCCACTGCCACTTCAATCAATATATCATTTACAAGAGCAATTCAACCCCATGCGGTTGAAAATTATGCCTCTGCCTCCAACATAATTTTCAATTTATGCATAGCTCAACAACACCTAAATATTAATTACCATTAAGTCTTCCTACCTGCCAAAAAATTAAATCAGACATTCTTCCTATGGTAATGCATACTAGTACCTAGTTTGAAGTTCATACCTCAAAATAGTTCTTGAGACATCCTGCTAACAAGACCAACTCCTGAAATTTCACATACTGACCCCTGTGACATTTGACCTCCCATAAAATCTAATCAGATCATTTTCCTATGGTGATGCATACTAGTACCTAGTTTAAAGTTCATATTTCAAATGGTTCTCAAGATATATTAACGAGGTGAACATATGAAATTTCGTATATTTGTCCTGTGACCTTGACCTTTGACCTACATACCCCAAAATCTAAGGAAGGACAACTCAAAATCATAATGTCTCCGGCACCACCTTTGGTGAGCGGAGGCATCAAAACCCAGCAATGTCACAGTTTCACTGCTTGTGCTAATACTATTTATACCTCATTTAAGCCTCCACAAGGTTGTCTTGATATTATTCCCATAAAGCTCTAGATTCTTAAACATTATAAAATCCTTTGAAATTCCTACTGCAGCACAATTCAAACTAGATGAATCCCCGACCACGTGCGGTCGAAATTTATGCCTCCGCCTTTGCCTGATCAGAAATATATCACTTTTAATTATGGGAAATGTATTAGGACACATTTAGAGTACAAAACTGGAAAAAATGGTTCTATTTAAATGACACTGTGTCAACCACATTTGAAGTTAATCCGTCAAATGGTTCTTAATAAGTTATCACGAGAACAAGCAATGTCACGTATACCATGACATCTATGACCTTTGCCCTTTGATCTTGTGACCCGAAAATCTAATCATGATTCACGTTTGAAGTTGATCCATCAAATGGTTAAGTTATTGCAAGAACAAGTCATTTCCATGTATTTGACCTCTATGACCTCTGACCTTTGACCTCATGCCCCCAAAATCTAATCAGATCATTGTCCCTCCCATACGCATACATGATTCATGTTTGAAGTTGATCCATCAAATGGTTAAGTTATTGCAAGAACAAGTCATTTCCATGTATTTGACCTATATGACTTCTGACCTTTGACCTCATGCCCCCAAAATCTAATCAGATCATTGTCACTCCCATATGCATACATGAGCCAAGTTTGAAATTGATCCGTCAAATGGTTCTTGAATTATCGCGAAAAATAGCCATTTTCATATATATAATGACCACTATGACGTTTCACCTTTCACCTTGTGACCGCAAAATCTAATAAGATCATTGTCCCTCCCATATGCATACATGAGCCAAGTCTGAAGTTGATCTGTCAAATGGTTCTTAAGTTATCGCGAGAACGAAAACGGGACGGAAGGAGGATCCAAAAGCATAATGCCTCCAGCACCCACCTTCGGTGGGCATAAAAAAAAATATTATACTTCTTCCAAAGAGAAGTCTCACCTGTGTCATGGCAAGTTGAGTAGTGCCATTATGTGAAACTGGAACTGGTTCTTAAGTTGTCCCGAGAACGAGCCATTCTCATGTATATAATGACCTCTATGACCTTGTGACCCCAAAATCTAATCAGATCATTATCCCTCCCATGTGCATACATGAGCCAATGTTTTCGGACGACCCGAAAACATAATGCCTCCGGCACCCACCTTCGGTGGGCATAAAAAAAAAATATTATACTTCTTCCGAAGAGAAGTCTCACCTGTGTCATGGCAAGTTGAGTAGTGCCATTATGTGAAACTGGAACAAACTGTGTGTTCTGTCCAGTCTGGTAGACGATGCTATCACCCACCATATTGACCGGAGCCCCTGAAAGAGCAATCTGGGTCATGCCTTGATCCATAGGTAGCTGGCCATTGTCTTGCATAGCTACCATGAGCACCTACAGAGAGATATAGAAGGAAAGAGAAAGAGAGAGGGACAGAGAGAGAGAGAGAGAGAGAGAGGGGGGGTCAGAAAGTTAGGAAATGTTCTGAACTTTGCTGTATTTATATCCCATCAATAGATTTATTTCCTGTAACACTTTAAAAGTTAAAATGGCAAAATACCACATACATGTAACTGGGAAATCCTAATACAAAATTACAAACTAACTTAAGATTCATTTTTCACAGAGTGCATGCGCAGAACAATTTGAAATGTTTTTGTCACAGACTCACAGATTAGCAAAGTCTTCAAAGTAAAATCGAAGTGACATGAACTAAATGCAACTTTTTAAGTTTCAAATTTTAGGTGAAAATTACGTAATCAAATACCTGGTCCCACCTTTAACCCTAAAATGACTGGGATATACTGTGGTCATCATATCCCGCAACTCACCTGCTGTTGTTGTCCTATACCCGAAGCACCATCCTCCATGTTATGTACCATCACCACCTGTTCTCCATTCACTGTCTGGATACCTGCTATTCCTGGTCAGAAAATTTAAGCAAAAGGAGAGGATTAAGCAATTTAAGGGAATGTCAGAGATTTTCAGTGTGGTCATCTGACTTGCTTATTTTCAAACAGGAGAGAAAGATGAACTAACTGAATGCAATTTAAAAATCAATCTCTATCGGAACAGAAAACAATTGCAGCATTAAATGTATCTGAAGTGTTTTTCTATATGTGAATGATGTTTTTCATGCAAGTACCAAGAATGAGTTGCCGTGTTTGAAAAACCAAAAGAGAATGGCCCTCTTCAAGAGGGAAAATGAGTTGAATACTTACTGCTAGGATCCACTTTGGCTCCATTCTCATCTACTAGGTTGGATGTATCAAGCTGTTGCATGAAAGTGTTCTCTGCCCCAATTTCTCCCTTACAAAAAGAAAAGAAAATGAAATGAAAATTCATTCATGAAATATCAAAAAGCTTGCTTTTCAATTCAAGCCATTTTATACAGGTCACTATTTGAGAACCCGACATAAAAAAAAAATTAGGATGAATATTTTCATGTCTAATAATCAAATTGCATATAATCTCTTCTGTGTATTTTTGGACTTTAACGTCTTTATAGAAACAGGTAATGCCAAGTTGGAAAATACATACGAATAACTAAAATCATCAATTCTCACAACTACAAGGAAACAATTTTTTTTTTTTCATGAGGACTATTTTAATGCAGTGGAGCAAAAAAACAGTGGAACTTTTTACAAAGCTATTTTGCTGTTCACAGGAGCTTCTTTATAATTACCATTACTATTGCATCCCAATGATCCCTGTGAATAGTGTAGTGAGCCAAATATTTTGAGTCATTACTTGACTCCCGCATGCAGTCAGTACGGGCGATTTTTATGGTACTTTCATTTTTTTACCCTTTGTATTTTGGCTCAAAAGGGCAATTTGCTCTTTGCCCGAGTATAGAAAAATGCCTGCGTATGAATTGATGAAAAAGCCTTAAAACAAGCATTCCTGTTGACAAATCTACTTTTCTAAAATACTCACTTCTTGGTTTTCCTGTGAGGCATTGGGATTGCTGATATTTGCTGAGGCATTGGCAAGTAATTGAAGGGTGTGGGTGATGTCAATGGTGGCCTGGTCTTGTGCAGGTTGAGCAGTCTCGCCCCCTTCCTCTTCCTCCTCGCCTACTTCTTGCTTTACTACTGTAGAGTTTGAAATATGGAGAGTAATGATACAGATTCCAAGACATGCAAGTTTTGAACTTTTTTTTTGATACGCATAATAGAAAGAGTCAACATGGGGAAGTGTACATTCACTTCAAGATACAATATTACAGCAAAATATATGTCACTTGATTACTGTAATATCATTAATTCATGTGAGATCATTGAAAAATCATCACCACCTAGGAATATACGTTATGGCTTCACTTTAAAAATGTTGCAATTGTAATCAACACTCGTTCTAATAGTACTCATTATCTCATAGTACCCTTCAAAACATCAACGATTTTGTTAACACCATCGTAAAAGTCATCTGAATATGAATTTGAAAGAGCAAAATACGAATTCATTATCATTTTTATCATTTCTGTTATTACCCTCGCATGTGAAAGTATGATAAAGATAAAAGAGTATATACCATTATATATACCTTGACTCTGACTGAATATCTCAGGCTGATGATGAAGTTCACCAACTTCGAAACATGTACCATTCATTAAAAAGTTATGTGCTTTTTGTCATCTTTATTTTCAAGTTATTGTTGTGTCGTTCATTTGGAAATAGAGATAAAAGAAAAATGGCAAAACAAGCAGAGGAACCTGTTACCTGCTACATTATCACCTTCAGCCCCTTCTTCAATTTGCACATCCTCACCAGTATTTGCCCCATCTCCTACTTCCAGAGGGGATTCAGTGTTACCCTCTCCTGTGGTCTCTCCGGCTGATGCAGCTGAAATCAGGGAACACAAGAGATAACCGATTACTAACATAGTTTCGATGAAGCTATAAGTTGAAATTGACTCTAAAGTCATTTTGTGGCTTTACTACAATTTCGAAAAATAAATGAAAAAATAAATAAACAAACACAAGACAATAGCCATAATGTGTCTCGCCACATTTGTGTGCAATCATTCTTGCAGGTAAATTGTAAGTAAATTTGACCTCATTTGACCTTTGACCTACATGTGTGACTTTTGACCCCAAATAACAATGAAGTCCCTGTAAGCCAGCTACTATCCAAGTTTGGTTACAAAGGAGCAAATGGAGGCAAAGTTATTCAAGTTTCATACATGCAAGCCTCACAGACTGACGATGAACGGACGGCGCTAAGGATCCCTTTTTAGTTAGTCTCGCTCCATCTCGGTGGTTCGACAAAAACAAACACAAAATCAAAGAAAGAAACAAACATAACATGTCTGGTGTGTTGTGTTTACTTATATTTTTTTATTTATTGATTATGAACATGCTTAAATTTTCAACAGGCTTATTCACCTTAATTCCAAAGATTTTTGGGATGTTTACTTTGCTTTGATTTCTTTTCCTTTTCATGCATTAAGTTTTATATTATAAGACAGCAATGGCATACTTATTCCCCCCCCCCTCCCCGAATATTTCCCTCTCTTTCTCCATCTCCCTCTCTTCAAACCTCTTGTGCTAATATTTTCCCATGTTATTTTCTTCTGCATGATGGAGAGGGATGTGCCATTTCTATTAGCGGTGTTTTACACACAAACACACAAAATAATACACACATCATATATCGATAAGGATTTTTGTTTAAAAGAGGAAACATATCCTGAAGTCGCGACTGTGACTGATATGGAAAACAGTACATGCATTTATCATGACTCACCTGCTTGCTGAACACCACCAGCGGCAGTGGCTGGGCCGGAGGATAGTTCCTCATTGAAATTTTGAAGGTAAGTCTCCAGGACATTCATGGAAGCATCAGTCCCCTCAGCTCCCACTGCTTCCCCCTGGGCTGCTGGTGCCACAGGCTCTTCTGTCTGACTGCTAGACTGGTCCGCGTTTTCATCCATGGTGCTCTTTTCTTATAATCTGCATGGGCGACACAGAACAAGAACATGTGATAAAGAAACAATATTATCTCTTGACTCTCGGATAACTTCACTGATACCAGCATGACTGATACAAAGCATTTTGTTTTTAATATATATATATATATATATATATACATATATATATATATATATATATATATATATATATATATATATAAATATAACTGATGATTACCTAAGAAGTTAGAAAGTACTACGGAGGCTGTCCAGTTTGTGACTGAAAAGTGACATATCAAATCCCATTAGTTCTCATCACATGCAACCAGCTATCCCTTTTATGAAATATCATGAAAACACGACTCATTATTCATAATTACTAGACTAATTGAGGCATGAATATCATGATCATCCGCAGCTGTACAACTCACTCCTAGATCCAAATCAAATGATTGGTTGAGTTTGTGATTCAGTTCATGAGCCTGTCATACATTTTTTTTTCTCTACAAAGCATGCAATAGTTTACAGTCCCATCCAATGTTTTTGTTTTTTTTTGTTTTTTTTTTTGTTTTTTTTTGTTTTTTGGGGGGGTTGTTTGTTTTTTTTTCTTTTAATATTTTGTGTTGTTTTATATTGGAAGGAGATGTGTGTACTACTAGTAGGAAGTACATTATACACTTACACTGACCGCGCGTGATTATTGTATGTGATGTACGTCACACAAGAAAGCAAATGGCAGCTTCCATGACTGCGAATCTTTGGGGTAAGTAGAGAAAAAAGTTTGTGGGATAGATTTTTTCTGCTTTTATTTCATCAAATACGAGGATCTAGAAAAGTTGTTGCATAAAACAAATGACACGTCTTCATTTGTTCATTCTACAATCTATCCGCTCTCGTTGAGGATGTTTGCATCTATCGCACTCAGCCTAACGGCTTTGTGTGGATAGATGGAACTCAGCCTCAACTCAAGAGCAGATAGATCGTATAATGAACTCATGCGCATGCATCATTTGTATAATATCACTTCTGGAAGCACCCTGGGCTTAACGCACCTTTCGATGCCCCCCCCCCCCCAAGGATGAGTTAACTAGACTTGTATATCAGTTGTTTTGTGTAAATATAAAGCTATATCTATATTTTTTCATATTACAATTTTATGAAACAAGTCCTAGAATCTAAGCATTCTAAGTGGTCAATTGAAACCAAATGGGCTTGCATGCATTTTTCCCCAGTGCCACGAGCATGCAAAAAAAGTTCCCATAAAAAATTGATAACCCATGGCTGAAGACCATAATGCATGCGTATAATATCTCTCACACGTGCAAACCTAATGCAAGCAGAACTGGTAAGGACATGGATGCGCATACTAAGAGGTGCATTACACCCATAGGCTAGGCTGAGCTTACTATACATGATGTCACAAAAGACAGCAAATGGCGGCTTCCATGACTGCAAATTTTTACATTGCAATCAACCTTGTATCATATTATGGCTTTATATTTGTGTTGCTGACCAGTTTTATAAAACAAATCATTTATGTTTTGTGGCTTGTGCATTAGTGACATGCACTGCACTCAATAAAATGGATAATGAACTCAACAAAGTCTCCTGCCTTATCCCATTGAGACTCGTAATCTTTGTGCAGTACGTATACACTAATGCACTCGCAAACATGATTTGAAAAGAAACATTTGAAATTTTTACAATATCAATTATCACAAAATATTTGTTAAATAATTGTAAACAAAATATAGATATAGAAATAGACTTATACCATTACGTTTATTACAAAATGACTGATCTCTGTTTTACTCATTCTACGATAAGTATCTTCTTCATTGTCATATTATATGATCATTTTATAAATATTGCATGGTATTTTACATCCTATTTACATCCTATTAAAGGATTTCATCATCACCTCTGAATTTGATACCATTTTTCTTGATTTTTGCTGTTTTAGATATGCTTTAAATACCCTAAATGCTTAATGAGCATTATGTGCCTGATGGCATCCCCCCCCCCCCCCCCCCGGCAGGGTCAAGGGTCTACAACTTAAGGAATACAATTTTCGAATAATTTAATAGAAAAAAAATCATGAACAAAATCAAAGATCTAGATTCATAAATTCATCAATGGAAGGCTGAGAGAGAGGAAGAAAA
>CM057158.1:6811175-6885846 GCA_029962745.1 Echinometra lucunter
TCATCAATGGAAGGCCAAGAGAGAGGAAGAAAAAGAAGAAATAGAAAAAGAAAAAGGAGAAGAAAAAGGAGAAGAAACAGAAAGAAAAAGAAGGAAAAAGAAGGAATAAGACAGAGAAGAAGAAAAAGAAGAAGAAGAAGAAGAAGAAGAAGAAGAAGAAGAAAGAGAAGATCAAGAAGAAAAAGAAAAAAAGTAGAAAAGAAATTTAGAAGAGGAAGAAACTCCTTCAACTTCAAACAAAAGCCATGGGGTTAAGAGTTAATATCAAGCAGATCTTATATCAAGACTCCCAATTTAACATAATTTTTAAAAAGTATAAGTGTACCTCTGGCCTAGTTGACCTTGGCTTGGTACTAATCCAAATACATACACAATGTAACTTTAGAGTAAAAATTACATTACTAGACCTTATTTAGATCTAGATCTTATAAAACTTTTATAAAAGGAAAAGAAAGCGATAACTTAATATCCACCATAATTTGACTGATGACACAGACCGTTTTTGATCTTATCTAGAAAATAAATAAATTTGCAAAGTGGCAGTTTATGACTAGAATATGTCTATGACTGTGTCGTGTACATAGTAGTAGTACGTGGCGATTGCATTGAGTCACTGCTCGAACTATTGCGGTCTACGATAGCTGTTACGGAGGAACTATTGCGCCGAACCTACCCGATAGCAAGGCCTTTGTTTACCGCTGACGACGCCATTCCCCGCGTACCCTCTAAAAAGCCCTAATAATACGTGTGCAGAGTGTCGAGTAGCGCACACACTCAACAAAGCACAATGACATCGATGTTCAAAGCAGGCCATTATGTTCCCTCAAAATATGGACATTTCTGCTCATTAAATTTCATTCAAACAACAGTCATCACTTGCTCACTACTTTCTTGCACATCTACCAGGGTTTACTTCTTCAAATTATGTTTACAAAAAAACTTACTAACGCTTTACCGAGTAGTGGCGCTCGCCTTCCTTGTCAATTTCTAGCCATAGCGGTCGGGGAAATACACCGGTCTTGCCGCACACAACGAGGAGCTATATGCGGGTGAATTTGCATGTACTAGAAGGCGACAAAGGGCACCCGGAAATATAATCTTAGCAAAAAATAATACTTGTATTAAAAAGGGACATTTGATCAACACATCAATGCAAATTTCCCGTAAAGCAGTAACTAACCAAGTTTATTCGTCCATGCACATTCAATCTGCAACACGGAAAATGGTAAAAATTCCAATTTTACAACGCATATTTTTTGAAGATACCCAAGGAAGGCAAATTGACGATTCATTACAGATTGAGAGAAAATCGTCAGGGGGCGCGCTGTCGAAAGGAAAATTACAAGTCACAAAGCCAACAAAATAACTCACCTTTTTCATGAAAGGACCAGAGAAACTTCAAACTATCCGGAAGAAGTATTTTGAGCCCCCTTTTGTTCAAAAGTATTGTGAAAATGTGGATTTTTAATGAAATATCAAACTCTTGCGAATGGCGAACGCCGAAAGCAAGATGGCGCTCTTGTAATGCGCATGCGCGATGACAACATCAGCTTGTCAAGCTGCGCATGCGTTTATCAAAACGCGGTACTTTGAACAGTTCAGTTTTCATAAATTTGGTACAACTGAAATGATCGGGAAATGATAAGGGATTGACATTTGACAATACTAAAATTTTCAAGAAAATCGGATTGGGTAGAGATCATAACCTCAGACATGGAGTGTGCAATAACCCTCCCCTCTACACTTAACAAACTTTCTGGAGAGATTGAAAGAGAAGAGAAAGAGCAAGAGAGAGAGAGAGAGGAGAGAGAGACAGGAAGAGAGATAGAGAAGAGGAAAGAGATACTAACAGAAATAAATTGTATGCAATAATCATCCTCATTTTTTATTAGTTAATACCCTCATTATCATTATCATCATTATTATCATCATCATTACTATTACTACTATTATTATATATTTTCATTCTTATCATTATTATTGTTATCATCATCATTAGTAGTAGTATTGTCATTATCATTATTATCATTATTAATTATCATCATCATCATCATTAATGTCTTTGTCACTAATCTGTTTTAGGCTATTTCCAACAATTCAGTATAAATAATAATCCACTATACATAGTGCAGCTATACGCTAAATATACTCTACCGGGCTTTACAAAATACTGTAATTATTACACCCTCTGTAGCAGAGCTGCCATGATATGACGCTAAAAAGGGGCAGCAATTTCTTCCTACTGGGTACCCACTAATTACACCTTGGTGGAGAGTGGCAAACATAGAATAATGTCTTGTCAAAAAGTTGGGATTCAAACCCTCATCCCTTTGAATGAGAGTCAAGTGACAGAACCACTACACCATGAATGATGACACCTCCAACAAATATTTTTTTTTTTTAAAGATCATTGTAATGATAATTAAAAGAATATCTAAAATTTTATTGATTTCCTTTTCTTGAAGATTACTTGCACAGCTCTTAGATCTAATGTCACTGACATTTATCAGTATAACAGAAGTTCATAGCAATGTGAAAGTACACCTCTACTCCTTGAAAGCAAAAAAAAAAAAAAAAAAAAATTATCAAACAAGGCAATAGCCATGTGTCTCACCATGCTCGTGTGCAATCGTTCTTGCAGGGAAATTGTAACAATTAACCTCATTTGACCTTTGAGTCCCTTGTAAGCCATCTACCATCCAAGTTAGGTTACAAATCGGCTTATATGGTTCGAAATTAGTTACCAACCCCAGTAGAAACTTGGAGGTGAATTTAACATTTGACGTCATTTGACCTTTGATCACCAAATAACAATAAGATCCCTGTAAGGCATCTACCATCCAAGTTTAGTTACAATGGGCTGGTGTTTCAAAAGTTAATAACCCCAGAAACTTGCAGGTAAACCTCAACATTTGAAGTCATTTGACCTTTAACTTACATGCATGACCTTTGACCCCCAAGTAAATTTGAGGTCCCTGTAGACTTGCAGAGCATCTACCATCCAAGTTTTGTTAAAAACATGCAAATGGTCGCAGTTATTCAAGTTTCATATGCATCACAGATGGAAGATGGATGGATGGACGACAGACGGACAGACGTCCTTAGTCTCACTCCACCTTGGCAGCTTGACAAAAATTGAGGACAAACAAAAGTAAAAACAAGCATTGCAAGAATATGAATTATAAATGGAAAGCTAGCCTCTACATTTTGTTGTTAGAAACATGGGACTATCACATCTCTTTAGAGATTGGAAAAATGGGAGTCATATTAACCAACGTTGTTGTCGTTGGTTTTTTTTCTTTTTTGCTTATTGAATGAAAAGGGATGAACTAAATCAACACTTTTGCAAATGCTTTATCTACCCCTGCCTATAGCCACCCCCTTCAATGCAATATGAAAAACAACATAAATAGCAACAACCCAGCTTCATGCAGACCCTCCACAGATCATCCGGCCCAGTTTCTATTAGTTTCATGATTTCCTGCTTTCTATGCATATCTCTCTCTTTTTCTTCCTCTCCTTATATTTATCTACCTAAACATCTATCTCATTTCTTTTTCCTTCTTCCACATTCCTCTTAACCAATACTTTTTTTTTTTATCAATATTTACTTCTAATATATGTTTAAACAAACACACATGAAGGCTGAAATAAAAACTGTAGGCAACAAGAATTTGATTGGATTTTAGAAAATATATATGATTTGTATATTTCAATTATTTCAATAAAAATTACAATATTAAGAATATCAATTTTTCGAAATAAGACACAACAGGTACAAAGATTCAATATCACTGAATTCTAAAATGTGAATCATATTAACTTTTATCAATGAATTGAAAAAAAAAGAGGACTGAAGACTATCCAATGAACCAAATCATAAAATGACCCAGTATGATATGCAGCGCTTAGAAACATTTGTATTAAGCGCTATATAAATGTTGCATATTATTATTATTATTATTATTAATGACTTTAGATAAATTCCACTGTAAATCAATGAAAAAAAATTGAGACTAAAAATGCATACCATATTCAAATGGAAGACCCATTTCTTGAAGTAGGTCCCAGGTGTGACCAGTACCAGTCACACCTGGGAACCGTTTCATGAAAGTTGTCAGCACTGACAAGTTGTCATTCTCTGACAATTACCATAGTAACAGTCAGTGACCAGTGCTTCTCAGCCAATCAAAACCAAGGATTTTACTGAAGTTGTCAGAAAATGACAAGTTAATGCTCACAACTTTCATGAAACAGTGCCCAGTAAGCCCTATAAATATTTTGTCTTTAAATTCAAATAAGTAAAACATTTCATTTTATGGTGATATACTTATATGGCATAAAAAAATCTAAGTGTAAAGATCTAGGTTTTGTACCACATTTTATAACTCATTTCATAAATCAGTAAAATATGTGACAGATTTTATGCATACCTCTAAGAGATCAATTTTATATAAAAAGATGGATCACTCCTAAGCAAAGTAGTTTTCCTCCAACATTCCTTTCTTAGTTCCTACTTGAATGTTTACCATGTTTAAAGGCTCCCTACCTCCTTGCATGGTTACATCCACATTCCTTTTACTACAGTCAAAGACACTGGAGGCCCCCCCCCCCCCCCCCCAACCAACGACTCATTGCTAACAGGTTTATATTCAGATAAATTTTCTAAACTCTTTTGTTTATATTTAAAAAAAAAACATCTTACAAAATTAATATTCATGCACATCACATTCATTATATACAGAAGCAAGTAATCTTAATCAATATTTCTGCTTCTAAAAGCAACATAAAATGAATCAAAGCAATCACAAAAAACACAGATAGTATTCTACATAACATTTACCACTTAGGTAAAATAAAAATTTTCATACTCTATTGAGGAAGCACCATCTACCCTACACATCAATCAAGGCAAGAAATACTGTGTAACTCTAAAGAGAAGAATACAAGATTGTTACATCAAGTTCAGCTCAAACGGAACATTATGAACTGCATCAAGGATCTGCTCAAAATTCTTCTATTGGCCTGGTATTCAACACAAACAAATGAGTCTGTATGAGTCCATAAAAAGCATCTATCTGAAAAATTAGGCATGGGTGTCTATATCCTCTGGTCTCTGATTCACTGCTTACTGCACCATCAATTCCTCTGAACTGAAAAATGCAGTTCAGTTTGCAAAAAAGGTAATGTAAAGAACAATGCATGTGATGTGGCTTTTAAACACATATAAAAGGCATCAACTGACATCTGACTCAAATATATAATCCAATGACATATAATACAAAATACTCTTAAAATAATTAAGTAATTGGGCTAGTATTAAAGTATCATACTCTATGATCAATTATTTTCGAATCAAGAGAATTGGCAAACTATCGTGCATTCATGAAAACTATTGCTCAAATACTTTAGAGACATATTTGGTTATTTACAGTTAGATTTGTTTTTGTTAATCTCCTTCCTCTTTGGCATAACAGGCACAAAACAATATAATTAGATTCCCACAGTAGGAATGCTTGAGAAGTGTAAATTGAACAAAACATATAAAGCAGACTGATTGTTGTCCAATTCATAACATAGAAAAGGACACCACCTTGTACACACTACAGCTAAAATAGGTGAAAGAAGTTCATCTTATCACAAAAGTTCCCTAAAGCAGTCACATACAAATAACACCATTATTATGCTATGGATGATTTGCTTTGAAATTTGAATATATTCTGAAGCATTTCGCACAAATACAAGTCTATATCAAAAACACATGAATAAAAACGTCCAGATACAAATACATGTACATTCAATTTCTAGTGAATAAATCTCAACACATTTAATATCTTGGGAAATAACCAGGAAAAACTGTTCATCATCATGGGAGTTCCAAAGATGTATCTATACATCTGAATACATTACTTACTAACTACATTTATAGTTTTCAATATTCCAAGGTACTGATTACCATCAATTCTTTCCTATGAAGCATACCATGTACAGTAATCTTATCTCATCTACGAGTAATCTACATGATCTTAAGTTAAAGTCCCCAGTTTTCCGGGTTACAGAAAACGGAAAAATTTCACGGAATTTGGGAAGAACACGGAATTCACAGAATTTCACAGAAAACGTGATTTTATAGGCCCCCAAAATATGAATTACAAAAAATACAGAGAAAAACATAAACATCAAAGCAAAATCCAATAAAACAAAACCATGCATCAGCGGAAAATCTGGATCAAACCTGTCCGCAGTGTTTAGCGTGTGTTCACCATGTTTTAGTTGCATCTGCATATATACTGTAGTGAGTGTATATTAGGGTAACTTATGCTTTTTCTAAGTTTTTTACTACATGTATATTACAATTGCTTTATCACAGGTTTTGCACATGTCACCAAACAACACGGAATTTGAAGTTTGGAACAACGAAGAACACAGAATTTGCATTGTAGAAAACAGAAAACTGGGGACTTTATCTTAAGTACATTATACGAACAAAGATGAACATTTCTTGAGTCCTTTGCCATCAAGCAGCTACATATTCAAGAAGAAATGCACCCTGTTAAAGAATGATACTGGAGCCTACAAATACTTAAAACAAGCTGAAATACTAATCTTTAGCCACAGCGTACGACCCCAATTAACTGCCCCAAAGCTTTCGCTCCGTCCTGCCTAATTTGCATAAAATAAACAATTTGTTTACGCAAAACCGCTGTGGAGGAGTCTTGGCTAAACTGTAAATTCTCGCCTTAGAAATCACCAATTGAAATGAATCAAACTTCAAATTAAGAATGAGAGTTGTTCCTTCGCGTCATTATAACTATTTGTAGCAGAGTCATGTTTTAATATATGAAAAATTAGTGAAAGGAGATGTCTCTTTTTTTTTCTTTTTTTTTTAGTCAGCAAAAGTTACGTTATTTTTCATATTTTCCGTTGTTGCCCAAGATCGAATCTTGCATATATGTATGAACAATCAAAGTATATCAAAACTCCCCTCCGAATATCTTTTCAAAATTTATAGTCAAACGGTTATGTCGGGAAAAAAAATCCAAGGCAATGTCATTCACGAACCCTTCAAGATTCATCTCCTGTAGTCCCATGTACTACGGTTCATGCATGCGCATGTCGTCATTCGCACTGTACTGCGCAGTGCGACTGTGCGAAGCTAACTGAACTATCTGTGGTGCAAACCGTACGAGACCTGTGCACTTTCAGAAAGTTCTAGCTGAAATTAATAGCTCTGAAAACACAGAACAAAACATGTTACAGTTAAAAAATAATGAACAGTTTTACAGAAAGGAAATTTGGAAGAAAATTATGTGCATACATTATTTTGGCCTCGCATAAACAGAGAAAAACTTGCTGCTTGCTGGGCTGCTAGTCCATCGACGGCCGCGTCCAGTACATACAGCGGTGCATGACGTAATGCACTCGACTTGGCTCATTCTTGGAAAAAGTCGGAAAAGCGCATGCGCAGTAGTTGCAGCTTACAGTGGTTTCATGTGGAAACCGTGATTTTTGAAGGCAGAAATACAGAAAACTACTCATTGCGCAAGCATGAAAAGGCACAGGGAGTTAGTCTGGACACTGAAGTCTAGTAGCATGTCAATTGTTTGCATATTCATGTTCTCCTACGGTTGTGTTGGGAAAAAATCAACACCTCTTCCCACGGTCCTCTAAAACTGAAAAATACTTATACACTGTATTTCAAAAAATACCCAACCGATTTCAGAGAAAATGAAAATGAAGAAGAATATCATCATTTCTGATGTAATCTGAAATTTGTATGAATTTTGGTGCCAAAATAAGGGAGATATGAGAGGTTGTATTTTCGAGAATCATTGATCCTCTCTCAGCGAGGCATGCGGTAGCCGTTACGAATTCAAAAGCTTTAATGTGTTTCCGAGGATTTAATTGGGGTCCTACGCTGTTGCTGTCTTGATTTGCATGGGTCTCCATGAAATTTTCTTTTTGGTGTTTTATACTCAAGAACAACTTATTGTAATAAACTCCTTTTCAAATTTTCGTTCGGATGCAACTTCAACCATCTTAAACCGCAGTGATAAAACTGATTGTGTACAAGTCATACTGGGGTCATCAGCACATGAAACCACTTTAAATTTGTCAAAAAGGTGTATTAAGGCTTGTTCACATATTACACAGGCAAACCCCTGCGGTAAACCCTGCTGTTTTTTGCATGTAAATGAATGGGATACGAGGGGGCGGAGAAAATATTGTGAGGCAAAAGGCATCTTTTTTTGCCTCCCACCAGCAAACCGGTGCGGGCCAAGCAGATTCTTATGAAGTTAGCAGAAAATATGACACTTTTAGGAAAACTCTCTTTTATTTGAGCGAGAATATCATTAATGTGCAGCTCATTATCAAAGCGGTGCATTAAAAAAGAAATGTGGGGGTTTTCTGCAGGGGTTTGCCACTGTATATTTGCAGAACTAATAGGCTATTTTGTCCAAGATATAGGGCTAGAGTTAGGGTTTAGTATACATAATGTTTGGTCTAGGGGGGGAACTAAGAATTAGTTAGTGTAGGATACTGACTGGAGAGTCAATATTGCCAAAGTATGTGTTGTATTAACCAAAAACGTTTCCAACAATAATTGCACTAGTAGGAATCAAGATTCTAAAAATGCAGAGTTAATGGGAAAGCTCACAAGCAATTTTAGTGTAGCATTAAAATAAAATGGTAACCCAATCCATCACCAACAACTGAGTCTTGAATATTTGTTATTGACTCAAAATCAGTATCTTCATTTCTTTTCATTACTGTTAAGAATTTCTATTCATGGCAGGTATTTCAAATGTTGTATGCACGCCTCCCGTCAAGAGAATACTACTACAAACCTAAGAATATCCAAATTACGACAAATGTAAAAATTTTGGCAACACTGCAAAGCATACATTCAAAATTCATTATCATTGGCAACACTGAATATGAAACAAGTATTGCTTAGATAACTTTTACATACTCGCAGCATTATGATGTTTAGCACGATAAGATGCAAAAGGCATATCAAATTGTAAAGCAATCAGATAGCATTGAAATTACATACAGCACAATGACTGAGGGCGAGTCCAAGCTAATTTTGCTCCACGTGTGTCAGAACATTTTACACTATATCAAGCAGAGGCTTAAGAGAGCTTGCAAACTCAAAAAATGCAAATATCGATTAAAATTTATACTTGTAAGTCAATCCATGTTCAACACTGCATAACAGAATTCCATATTACTTGGACTTGGACTTGCCCTTGAAGAAAGGCCTCTCTTCCTCGATCTTTTCATAATTAAGGCAAAAGGCCACAAATTAGAATTTGTGAGTAAATGCAGCCAGCGCCCAGAAGGGAATCTTGATGAAACCTGGGATCAAGGCTCCAATCCATGTGTGTCCACCCATCAAGGCTAGCGACTTCAGCTGTCGGTAGTTCATCGGCCTGTGGCCATCGATGTCGGTGAAGCCGTACTCCTCAGCAAGCTCCATCGTGAGGAGCACACGGCCAGTTTTACGCATGATATTCTTGTCCACGGCAAGGTTGACTACGCACTTGCCGGCGTACTCAGGGCTCTCGCCCATCAAGAAGATGTCTCGTTGCTGTGGATGAAGGCAAAGGACAGATTACTGTCAGCACAAGCCATTGACAAGAAACTGAAACTCATTAAGGCTCTAACTTCAGCTCCTCAACTCAATTTAACAGAAAAATGCCATTGTGCCATTGTTAATTTGTCACCGATTTTATCAGTTTGTTAGAACAACCATTCGCCTCTAACTCTTGACTCAAACTTAAAGCAACATTACCATGGAAAGCCCCCTAAACTTTTCTGTTGAAGCCACTGGCATTTTCAAGAAATAACACTCTGAATGATGTGTTTTAATTGGTGGCTTTTTCCCCTGCCCCTTGATGTGGGGGTTTCACCACACTACTCGCTCCATTCTACATGCAATGAAAAAGACAAGGGAAAAGCATAGAGATGGTCACGTATTTTCATCACAATATGCTGAACAAAGTTCAATTTCTGACTCTCTCCTCCTCAGTAGTACCTACAACTCGACCCATAGCATTTCGTCCTTTGTCACACCTAATCCATAAAACTCGGGTCACTACTTCCCTCTTCAGATTCTTACCTTTGCTTCATAGTCTCCAACCTTGACTGCTCACATCGGGATCTTTGAACTTTTCAAGGATGTGTTCTGTTTTGACTGCACCAGGCCACAGAGAGACGGCTGCAACATCATGCTTCTTTAACTCATGTGCACAGTCTGTGGCTAGCCTGTCAACCTGTCATATTATATCACACAAACATAATACACTGTATTCATGTGCTGTTAAGCCGCTTAATAAGAACAGCTATATGATACAAGGCAATAGCCATAATGTGTCTTGCCACGTTCGTGTGCATCATTCTTGCAGGTAAATTGTAACATTGGACCTCATTTGACCTCTGACCTACATACAGGACCTTTGACCCCAAATAACATTGAGGTCCCTGTAAGCCATCCACCATCCAAGTTAGGTTACAAATGGTGCTTATGGTTCGGAAGTTACCAACCCCGGTAGAAACTTGGAGGTAAAATTTAACATTTGACCTCATTTGACCTTTGACCTATACATGACCTTTGACCCCCACATAACATTGAGGTCCCTTAAAGCATCTACCATCTAAGTTTGATTACAAATGGGCAAATGTTCGCAAAGTTATTCAAGTTTAATAAGCGTCACAGACAGATGGACACCAGGACGCCGCTAAGGATCCCTTTAATAGTCTCGCTCAGCCTAGGTGTCTGGACAAATACTGTATCTGTCACAATTAAAGCTGAAATATTACTCTTGGAAATACATGAAAAATGTGAAGTAACAACCTGCAGGAGCACAATTAAAGATAAAATTTTCATTAGAACTTGTCCCTGTCTCACTTGACCCTCTACTTCTTTATCTCAGCAACAATAAAAAATGAAACTGGTGCCAAGAAAGGCACAGCCTGAATACTGTACATGGATATATCCAGAGTAGATGGGGGAAAAAATCATATCAAAATGGTCATCTTATTAAAATGAATGCAATAACATTTCTTGCAAACTTACCGCAGCCTTTCCCACACCATAGGCAACATTAAAGAGGTACCTAAGACCCCCTCCTGATGAGATATTCACAATCAGACCTTGTTTAGCTGGGACCATCAGTTTGGCTGCATACACAGTACATATGTAATGATTCCTGCACATGAAAATTGGAAGATAAATCAGCATCCTTTCACGCTTAACTACTGCATGTATACATTGTTTTGACAATATAAATGGCATCCTTTAACTGATAACACACTTATCTCTTTGGTTAAAAAGATTTTTCCCCTTCTTTATTTACCAAAGAAAGCCTCTCAGTTGCCAAATGGGACAAAAAATATGAGGTACTTCACAAAATATTCCCTTTTTTCACCTTTCACTACAACTTCTTTTTGATGAAAAAAATTGTGTCCCCAAAATAAGAAAACATGCCCTGAAGAAGAGAAAAACCTAGGGGCTTCCTTGCCATCTCTTTTCATATCTACAGGGACCATATGAGTGACTTTAAATAGCATTCCTCAGAGCCTCAAAGTATTCCAGACTTCCTTACCTAAGGCCGACATTATTGACATCATCCCAGATAGTTTCAGGTAGCTCCCAGAATGGGACATTCACTGCATTCATCAGAGACTGTAAAATAATTTTAAGGAATCTTTTAATCCACACATACATGTACCTCTGACATATGCCAGAATATAACACTATTATTACCATAAGGTGGCCTCAGAAAAAGTTATAGAAATAATAACAAAAAATGTCATAATTTTCATCTTTAGGTCTATGTATTGTCTTGAAGCTTATGCCATTTCCAGTGCATAGTTAGACACCTTGTGTAATATCTTATCAGGAAAGATAACCGGTGTGCTTAAAGGTCACATTCAAAGAAAATCACAAATATGGCAAATAATGTATCACAAGAAACTGGCAAGCTTACAGATAGCAATCATATCAGTTTTACATCAACTACGTATCAGACAAATAATACAAATAAAACCACCACCTAGCATCTGTGATATACGAGCGATTTGCAAGAAAAATAATGTTTTAATGACGTCATTGAAGGCTCCAATCCTGCCCAAGCAGACAACATCCCATAAAGAATGAACATAATTGCATTGTAATTATTTCTCATATTATAAAGAATTTAGTGTATTCAAACGTGCCTATATTTCACACCATTCTAAAAGGGAAATGAAACTGATTCTGATGGCTGAAATCTTTTGTTTGATCGTTAACCCTTATCTTATCGTATTTACAATCAAAGAAACCACACTTTCAAATTGAAAAGCCCACTGAATGAATGCACGGACGGTATTCGTTCCCTCATGAAACGCTGAACATACCAAGGCGTATGCAGATGAAAATTTAATGGCGTCTATTTTGTTTACATTACAAGCGACTGATACATTTATTCTGTAACACTTCATTTTCCATCCAAATAATACCATACACGGGTTCAGAGTGAGGCAATGAATTAAACATTTAGACTGATGCTAGTGAAGTGAGAGAAATAACTGAATAGAAGACGACAAAACAGGCACTAAAAATGTGTGAGATGTTATGGAACATCGTCTGCTTGTGCAGCTAACATCCCACCTATGACGTCACACATCTCAGAGGCATTCGGAGAGCTCTTCAGGTGCTATGTTGGGGTTGTATTTTAGCGCTTTGTAATTTATTGATAATAATCATTACTTCGAATGCTTCCAAGCGTTGAATATTGACAAACTTGTCTGATCCAAGCTTCACCTATGCAATAATGAAAATTAATCAAGTTTTTAAAATCAATGAATATGTGCTTTAAGGAGATATAGGCTTGCTCATGACACACGGCCTTGTATCTAAAATATTAATTTCATCAAACTAATAAGGAATTTTAGAAGAGTATGGTTTAACTCAATATAATCATTATTGAAAAAAGGTTACATTAACCCGACATTCCCTACGATACTCAAATCTATGCAATACACGTTTGTAGATCTCTATACTGTTAAATGACCTACCACAACAAACTTCGAAGAAGTGATGGATGCTATGTTTTCTAAAATGTCACAAAGACCTTGTACAAGCAAAGGGAAAATTAAAGTAAATATTTACTGATTTTGAAAACTGACTATTGCACAGGTGAAGCTTACATTTGTAGAATGGACATGGTTATCAAAATTTAATGCTTAGAGACATTCGGAGTAATGATGATTATCGATTATAAAAAGGTAAAATACAGTCCTATATATGTGTAGCACCTGAAGGGATTATCATCAATTATAAAAAGGTAAAATATGGCCCACACAGCACCTGAAAAGCTCTCTGAATTAGGGCCGTGCACAGAATTTTTTTCCTGGGGGGGCAAGAATACGTAAAATTTTCGAAGAAACACAGAAGTGAGGGAGCAAAGTGACCGAGCTGGTCACTCTCCATTCATTTTATGCACAGAATTTAACATTTTCTTCATTTTCAAGAAAAAGAGAAATTCTTTTGATTTACTGTTTGAGTATGGCAATGCTATATCAATTCTGCAAGCATTTTGAAAAGAATTATGTTGATTCCTGACTCAAAATTTCATATAAATCAATTTTTTTGAAAAATCATACACAAAATGAATGGAGAGTTGTCCATGATGAAATCACAGATGCTGGCAGTTGCCAACTCAAGGATCCCTATAATAGGGATTTACTTAAACTTTCAAAATTCATAACTCTTGAACGGATTGTCCGATTTTGCTCAAACTTTCACTGTCTATCTTTCTTGTTCATCTCTCTTCACTAAAAGCACACTGATGCCAGGGTCGCATTCTCCTTTAAATGCCTTAAATTCTCTACTCATTATAAAAGGATCACATATTTCACAAAATCTGCTCAGCAAATGCAGTTGAATAACAGGTTTCAATATTAAATGCAAGTTTGCTTTGACTTTGTCACAGCGTATTTGCAGTCATTATATGAGTTCAAGAATACCATGAATCCAGGTCCACCCTCCCCTACTTAATATTACAAGTGTGAACATGAGTCAGCACAACAGCTTTTTAGCTTCCTGTGAAAAAAAGGTGTGAGGCTATTGCGAGTCATAGCAATGGAAACAAGCAATTTGACCACATTTGATCGACAATTATGCTTCCGCTTTCCATGCAATTTTCAATTTACACACATGTAAGCAAAAGCTACAAACTAGTAAACATTACGAAGGACAGACAACCCGAAAACATCATGCCTCCAGCACCACCGTCAGAGGGTGGAGACATACTATTTTGTCGACATAACATGTATGTCTCTTCATTTACTAACCATTGACAAGAAGTACCCTCATAAAGATAACAACTCACAGTCCAAGAGCATTTGACTCAGTGAAATGAATAAATGAAGTATTTGCCCTATTTTTAAAGCAAGGCCTGGAGCTTGCCAACTTACAGAGACTGCAGCGTAAGCATTGTTGACCAAAACATCAAGACGACCTTTCTGTTCCTTCTCTATCCTTTCAAAGAGCGATTTGATCTGATCATCTTTAGAGTGGTCACACTGGACAGGAACACACTTGCCTCCCCTTTCTTCAATCTACAAGAAAATAAAAAACAGATGGGACTAATCAATAAAAAACAAAATGGATATGACTGCATCTCCTTTATATTCATTTAACTTCATGGCTTAAATTTTTCTTGAATTATTGTAATAACTGGTACAAATAACCGATAATTACATGTTAATTAATTGACCGCTCTGACACTGACCTTTGACCTAAAATCCCAAAAGTCTAATCACTCAGTCTCCTTATAGTCGTGCATACCAATAGTTGAAATATAGTGATAACAAAACTAACAAGGTCTTTGAATTTCATACACAATGACCTACTATGACATTTGAACTCTGACCTATTTATTCCAAAATCTAACCAGATCATCTTCCTGTGGTGATGCATACAAGCACAAAGTTTGAAGTTCATACCTCAAATGGTTCTTGAGATCTGGTGTTAACGAGGCTAAACCTGAAATTTCAGAAATTGACCTCTGTGAACTTTGACATTTGACCTAGATATCCCAAAATCTAATCAGATAGTTTTTTCATGATGACATATTACGAGCAGAGCAACATGCTTGCACTTGATACCTCATTTGGTTCTTGAGATCCAGGCTTGAGATATTGCATTGACAAGAAAGTGGGAAGGACGGATAGATGGACATTATGGACAAACATGAAAATATAGTGCTCTGCTCCTGTGCCACTTTTGGTGGGCAGAGGCATATGATTCACAGATGGGAAGATAGACTTACTTCTCTGGCTGTTTCTTCCAAAGATCCTCCTACTCCTTCTCCCTTTGGTTTCAATGTCCTTCCTAAACAAAATAAATCACATTGAAAAAAGAATAAAAGGCATAAATCAAATATGTCAACTGTTCTCTTTGACCTGATCACTTTTTCTCCTCATATAGTCCCACATAACTGAAATATAGCAATAACAAAACTAATAAATCTTTCAAACAATGCATATGTGCTGCATATAGACCTTTATGACATTTGACCCTTGACCTACTAATCTTCGATTCCAAACTTTTGCTTCTGGTAATAATAAATCGATACAGCCCCTGATACTTATCAAAATTTCATAGCTGGGCCACGAATTGAAAGTCAGCAACTTGATGTGCATCACACAGTGCCTGCACACATGTAAACCCAACGAGAGTTCTATTGTTGTACACTTGTTTTGTGGAGGGAAACTGGCAGTTGATGTGATTTCATCATCCAGAATTCATTTGAACAAGTCTTGTGGTCAGGGTATCGAGTCTAAAGAAATGGGAGCATTCAGAAGCTAAAATGACACAGTGTTATTACCTGTGATGTAGACTGTAGCTCCAGCTTCTCCAAGTTGTAGAGCAATACCTTTACCAATACCCCTGGTAGCACCAGTGACGAGGCACACTTTACCGGTTAGCCGACCACTCATCTTTAACGAATCTTGTAAAGTGTTTATCACTTATCGATCTATAACTACACAAAGAAAAAAATGCAAAATTTACAAATTAAAAGTGATTAATAAATTGTACATTTAGAGGTAATACTTCTGTTGAGCATATTGAAACAGAAAAATCTTGCAATTACCAAACAAGATCACTCCGTGATCTTTCAGTGTGTCAGTGCACTTGGTGAAATGGATACATGTTATTCAAGACATGAGTATTGAATTTCAGAATTTTTACTCCAGAGCCTACAATTAACAGCCCCATATGCCTTGGCCTGACTGATTATCTGGTAATTCTACTATTGTGGATATACATAGAAATTCACAATCAAGTCAAATCATTACATGTTACAAAGCTTGTAAGCTTATTAATCCTCATTGTACCTTGGATCAGAGAGAAAGAGAGAGAGAGAGAGAGACACACACACACACACACACACAAAGTCACCTACACATATGCTGATAAGAGATTAGACAAGCACTGCCAAGTCATAGCTTCAGAAAATCATACACAGACAGATTTATTCCAAACAGATGTGCTTTGCAGTCCTTTAGTCACATGACCAGTTGGCAACTGTTAAATGTGCCCTAGACACTTAGCAACAAGAGGTCAAATATTTGTTTATACAAATATATTGCAACTTCACAAGCCAAAGACATAATATGATTATGAAAAGGCTGTTACAAAGAAAATGACATATGATATGTATGCAGCTTCTACTAGAGAATGACTGGCCAAAAGGCCATACATAAAGGGTGCAATCTATTTTATCCATAACTCAAGTGATTATGAAGTTCTAATTCAGTATTATTGAAGGTTTAGAAAAATCAATCTATAATAACCTGCCAGAAAGATTACAAATTCTAATGATGCAAATATTGCACATCATATCAAATTAAACAAAAATGTGGCATTGGTTAAAGCTAGATGATTTACTTTTCATGATTTTTCTGGCAAAAATAACTCAAAGTCCCAAACTCTCTTTTTTCTGTCCATGCATACATGGATATTCTACAAAAAATTAGAATGGATTAGGTACTACCAGGTACAATCAAATGCTCAATAAAGGTTATAAGATAAGAAAAATACACAGTACTTGAACTGGAAGTCTGGAACACGCACCAGCAAGCTGTAGTCTTATCATGCACTAGTTCTTTACTGTACAATATCAAAATGTTAATAATACAAAGTCCTACCAGAATTTCTGGGGAGCATTTCATGAAGACTTGTCTTGTCACTGTCAGTGATTTTTACTGACAAATTTGCTCTCAGCCAATCATATGCAAGGATTTCAGTAGCTTACAACAGATGTCAGTAAAAAATCACTGAGAAGACACTTCATGAAATGCTCCCCAGATCCCCATGTCACACACTCACTATTCTCCATAATAATCTAAGATACAAAAATTTCAGAAAATTTTCTCTTTTTTCCCCCACTAAAACTGAAAAGTCATCCATCGTGTCTACACATGTTAGACTAAATACCATTTTGTAAGTATGTAAGGAGTATTTAGGACAAATTTTACATTTTCATGAAATTTTTGTCACTTCTGTATACACATTGTGTGAAAAATTGTGAGTATATGACATCAACTCACTCACTGAATATTCATATCAATTGTTCAAGAACTGCTTTGCGAAAAAAATAGCAAGAATTCAAAAATTCATAATGTCCTTATTTTGCATATAATTTTCATCCAATTTTTACTGTTTTGAAAACTTGGAATTTTTTATTCTTTTTATTGAAATGAACTTCATCTTGCTGTGGACGTGGCCTTTAAGAGTATAATTGAACTCGCAATATATTTTTATAGAAGTAGAATGCAAAGCTCATAATTTGAATACAGTACATGTATAGTGACATTGAACCAACAACTCAAAGAGCAAAATATCTTTTAATGACTGGTTCACTTTTAACCTGTGGTCTAGGGAAAATCATTACGAAGGCTGCGTGCGTTACCACTTGTTCCACGTGTGTTACTCATACAGGCCGTACGCAGAAATTTTTTCCGGGGGGGGGGGGGGGGCCAAGATGCGTACAAATTTTCGAAGAAACTTGAAGCGAGGGAGAGAAGCAACCGAGCTGATCACGAGGGCTTTTTTCATTTTCATAAGTGAAATTGAAAGATTTGGTGCAATTTTTGGTGGATTTTATGAAAATTTTCAGTAAAAAAATGTGAGTTTTCACAATTTCTGGGGGGGGGGGAACTGCCTCCCTGCCCCCCTCCCCCCTGCCTACGACCATGTACTCATACACATTCTGCCTTCATAAGAATTTTCCCTTGTATGTAGATTATAAAAGCGCACGGCAGTTTGAATTTGGCTGCAAGTTTTATCAGACCGAGAAGACATGGGACTCATTTTTACCCTGGAAGAGGATATTTCATTGGGTTAGATCAACAAATTGGTGAGTTGTACACATTTTACAATTTATACTAGATACTAGGCCTATGTATTTTGATTTGAAAAAATTGTATTTAAAGTATGAATTTACTTATTTAGGCCATTTTCGTGGTAGTTTTCCCGCTAACCTAGCCATTCGTGCGCTTCTGTCTTTAAGTGAGGAGACGACCCTACCCAAATAAGAGGCTAGAGACAGAAAATTCGGTCTAAGTTAACACCATGAAACAAGTCTCCTTCTTCTTCTAACTGTTAAGGTGCTTTCACACATGATGCCACAGTGTGGTAACACACTGTGGCGCCACACTGTTTCGTCTTCACACATGATGGGACTTTGTGTCACCACATATACTAATGAACGTGCATTAACGCGTCAACTCTCATTAAGAGAGCATATGGTCAAAACTTGCGCAAGCAATCTCATGGCTAAAATTTTTTGCGCTAACGTTTCAAAAATTTGATTGTGCGCATTTTTTTTGTGTATCTAGGCAGCAAAAAAAAAGTGTGTCCTGCCTCGGCGACATCTTTTTGTTGCCCTATACCCCATAGGCTTGTACATAAAAAAGTGTGGTGACACAGCGTGTTACCACACTGTCGCATCATGGATGAAAGCACCTTTAGTTTGTTCTTCCCCCGAAATAGGATCAGCGGCTGACCACCAGGTGCAGGTTCAGACATGTCAAGTCTCACGCATTAGGCGTGAGCTCCCACATTGGGGGCTCTTGCTCATCCCCAAAAGTCTCTTTCTCATGCCTACATTCACAGCCTATCCCAATATATATTATACACACGTCTGTCAATCTCACGCATTACTGGTCTTTGACCTTGGCGTCTCTGCAGGTTGGCTGTCAAGTTTATCTAACAATTAGGCCTAGTAATATAATATCAATATCAACATGGTCAGTCATACTAACTTGGTCTGAGCCCGTGGGGGGGGGGCACTCAACCCCAAAAGTGGTAGGTATGTGCCGCGGGCGAGACAAAAAACGGGGGCTTTGGAACGGGCTTATTGTGAAAAGGAGGGTCTTTGGAACGGGCTTCGGAACTACAAATGTTTGTGAAAACGGGGGTCTTTGGAACGGTTCACCTGCGTGTGAGTGCAGAGGCGATGGTCGGACAGCGCTCTGCGGGCCGCTTTTCACCAAAAATGCAGCTCATTGTAGCAGATCAATGGCTTTCTTTGTTCTTTTTCTCGACAAGATAAAAATGCTATGCTTTGGAACGGAAATTTGAGTGTAAAAATGGGGGTCTTCTCCGTGGCACATACCCACCATGCAGAGGCGTTGATCCATTTTTAGGATTGGGGGGGCAAGATGACCAAGCGGAGATGAACCTGCGGCTACATATATACATGTGTGTGTGTGTGTGTGTGTGTATATATGCATATATACTATACATATATTTTATATATATGTATATATGCTTCATATTTGAAGCATTTCCGCATCTTCCTATATTATGAACCACTGTTTTGTTTTTTCAATTTTTGCGAGCGAGCGAAGCGAGCGAGCCAAAAATAACCATTTTTGTTGTTATTAGAGGCGCTGCTTTTTTTTTTTTATCAAAATACTCTATAGGCATATATGATATCTTAAATACATATATATGGTTACCTTGCTACCAAATATGACTCTATTTTGGCACATCGCTGGTCTATTGCTTTCTTCTTGAAACCAATATATACTACGAGCAAGTGCAGCGAGAGAAGAATCAAAGTTTTTCATGGTAGAAGTGGTAACCCCTTCTCACTTATCGAGTTCGTTTGCTTTCCCAAACCATTAATATGAAACGAGCGAGCGCAGCGAGTGAGGAAAAATATACCCTTTTCCATGATGGTTATTTACACTTTTAAGCCTACGAGAGAGCAAAGTCAACAGCCGATAAAGCTATACGCATTTTATTCGTAACAAAAATACAGTAGATGGATTTTGTAAATTTTTAAACCACCTCGCGGCCGAAATATTATTATGATGATTTTGAATCTTGCTGCTGAAATAAGCTACTTGCTGCCCGAAATAATCTTGTATCTAGCTTTTACAAGCGAGAGGAGCGAGTGAGCTAACGAAAAAAAAGATGGGATTTTTAAAATCTATGTACAAACTGATATATAGGCCTTTATCTACTAAAAGTGTATCTGTTTTGGGGTCAACATGCCGTTCAATTTCTTGGTGTAATATTCAGGTTTGTTTATATTACTTTCTATGTGTAGAAGAATAGTATAACGTTAGATAGAGATACAAGATGAAAACCCAATTTTCCTTTCATAAGAACAGAAATTATCATCGATATTGGTCAATGCGATAATTAAATGCGAGCGAGGGCTTAAAATTTCACATTTTCTGTCTTTTTCTCTTTCTCTTTCTTTTCACTCCCTTTTTCCTTTTCCTTTCTTTTTCTTTCTTTTTTCTTTTCCCCTCTTTTCTTTTTTTTTCATTTCTGAAATTATTGGGGGGGACAAAATGATATCTTTGCCCCCCGAAATTTTCTTGGGGGGGGGGGGGCAACTGCCCCCCTGCCCCCCCAGGATCGATGCCTCTGCCACCACGCATTATATACTAAATGCCCCCCCCCCCCCCCCCCCCCCCGGGATCTGAGTTATGCTGGCATCTTTTAAATTAGGCAGTGTATACAGCCACACGCGTGTGGTTGTATCCACAGCATCGACATGAGGATACAGCCACACTCAAATGAATACAGCCACACTCAACTGAATACTCTGCGCCGCTACAGCTATCGCTAGTGTGTATGTATGCACTGCACAAGCGATGTGTAAATACATGCAACAGTGTGTTGCCAAACCCCAAAACTTGGATCGTCACGAAGGTTTTATTTCTTGAAATTCACTGAAATCGAACAATATTGTACTATACTGTCACCTGCTTGCTGACCAGGTGAGTATGAAGTGAAAATATTGTTTGTATAATAAGTGAAATTGAGAGATAAAACCTTCGTGACGATCCAAGTTTTGCAAGTCACAACGCATACCATCGCATGAATACACATCGCTTGTGCAGTGCAGTGCACACTAGCGATAGCGGTCGTGGCACAGACTTCAAGTGGGAATTCAGACAAGTGTGGCTGTATCCTCATATCGATGCTGTGGATACAACCACACGCGTGTGGCCGTAAGGTAAAGACACACGCGTATGGCTGTATACACTGCCTTTAAATAAACTGTATTTTGGTTAATCCTGTTAATGTCAGGACGTAAGCACGTCGTCGTGCATGAGCATATATATGCTTGCGCTAGCCCTCCAAATGGATATGCTTGGAATCCACTGGCCTTGCCCTTGACCTACTGCACCCTGTGCCATATGCCTCGACTCCTCGAGTGCCCAGCAGCAGCGGCGGCCACTCCAGAGCCTACGTTAGAGGCTGCAGCTGGGCCCTGTTCCTGGACGGCCCACTCATCCTGTGTACACGGGCAATGAATGGGACGGCCTGGGCCTAGCTTCAGTTCTTCTTAGAATTTGTTCAAAATCAAGAATTTAAATAAAATATACACCTTTAAAAAAAAAAAAAATCTGTCTCCATATCTGACACGACTTCATCTCAATAATCTAAAACAAGAGAAAAATAAGAGAAATCAAAATAATATTGATACATCTTACCAAGAACTACTTCGGCTCAGGCTCAGCTGTGTCGATTTTCGTCGCTGAAATCGAATTGAAAGAACTTGCGTAAAGCGAAAACATGTCTGTCGCCCTCTAGCGCTGTTGGTGCAATATTACTGGCTACAGCATTTCTCTCATATTTTATTTATTTTTCTATTTTTTTTATTTTTTTCCCCAAGCTTTTTGCAACAACATCCACCGATGGATGTTAACTAGTGTCAGGGGGAACCAATGTGTAGTGACATTTTATTCGAAACCCTTGGAATATACAGTATGACAAATACAGTTATGGCTTCTACTTGCTTAGTGAGCAGGAGGTTCGCTAGATCGATGGGGGTATGCAATGAACTCCCTCCCTAATGGAGGAAAAACTTGTCAAGTGTCATTAAATAATTCTTCTTGTTATTGATATTGACTGTCCTCACACCTCAGTTGATGATTCCTCCTCTCCTTCTCCTTCTCAGCTTATCAGGAAATGATGCAAATTTGAAAATTTGACCACCATTTTTCCTTAATGGCCAATATTGAAAATTATTGTTGGCAAATTTCGTCGCCAACCCCCCCCCCCCCCCCCCGGTTATTCATAAGGGTGTAGCATCGGCCCTGCTGTTGTTTGCAAACGCCCCCTCCTCCCCTTCCCCATCCCATCGATTTTCTTTCATCCCGACTTTGGTCACAAAGTCCCCATGAAATCTCCTAAATCTCTATATTCCTTGACTTTTCAATTATTTATGTCATACTGTTACCCCCTGAAATCTCCTAAATCTCTATATTCCTTGACTTTTCAATTTTTTACGTCATTTGGGAACTGCTTGATTAAACTCTTATTGCTTACAAGGAGACAAGGAGTACTGTCAATTTCAAAGATAATGGGAAAAGTTTATTAACGTATGAGAATTTCATATGGGGCCTTCAAAAATGAAATGATTTTTTTTTTTTGGGGGGGGAGAGAAAAGAAAAAAAGAACTACCCGGGGATGGACTAAAAAAAAAACTTCCATGCTTCCTCTCCCCTCTCTCCCTCCTTCTCTCCCTCCCTCCCTCCCGGCTCCTCCCTCTCTCTCCCTCTCTCTCTCTCTCCCCTCCCTCCCTCCCTTTCCCTCTCTTCCCCTCTCTCGCTCACTTTCCCCACTTCCTCCATCCTCTCCTTCTCTCCCCCTCAATCCTTACCCACTTTTTCTTTCTTTCTTTCTTCCTTCCTTCCTTTCTTTCTTCCTTTCTTTCTCTTTCTCTCCCCTTTCTCTCTCTTCACTTCGCCATGACATTAATAACTAATATATCATTTGGTCTTGATGGCTTATTTCCCTTAAATTTGAAAAACAAACTAACAAACAAACAAACAAACAAAACAATGAAACAAAAAACAAACAAAACAAAACATAAAACCATGCCACCCACGGTTTATAAACACCAAGTTATTTTGATGGATTATGTTTTGTAATTACCGTGGAGTAATAAACTATTAATTCCCAACAAATATGGCTTCAGAAAAAAATCATTCGACTGACTACGCAATTTTACAACTTTACGATAAAATAACCGATTCATTTTCAAAAAAGGAGCACACCATTGGCGTAAATCTTGGGGGGGGGGGGGGGATGTGGGATATATCCCCCACTTTTTCAAGGGGGGGATGGTGTGCAAAAGCATCCCCCCCCCCCCCACTTTTTAAGGAAGAAATGATATTCGAAATAATCAGTTAGTAAAACTTTTGATAATCTGTCATAACAACCATCTTATTTTAGAATTTCTATTTGAAAATGCGATTGAAAACCAGAAAAGGGGTTATTTTTTGGCTCGCTCGCTTCGCTCGCTCATCATATTCTAGAATTTCTATTTGAAAATGCGATGAAAAACCAGAAAAGTGGGGGTTTTTTTGCTCGCTCGCTTCGCTCACTCATCTTTAGAATTTCTATTTGAAAATGAGATTGAAAACCAGAAAAGTGGTTATTTTTTGGCTCGCTCGCTTCTCTCGCTCATCATATCTTTGAATTTCTATTTGAAAATGGGATTGAAAACCAGAAAAGTGTTTATTTTTTGGCTCGCTCGCAAAATAAAAAAAATATAACGTTTGTAAGGGAGTCTGTGTGGGTGGGTGAGGGTGTGTGTTTATACCTAAGTGTGAGTTGGACAGAAAAAAAAAATCTCCAAAAAAGTCGATCACCCCCCCCCCCCCCCCTCCAATCCTCAAAGTGGATTTACGCCAGTGGAGCACACTGTTGGAGTTTTTATGGATTTATCGAAGGCATTCGATACAATGGATCATGCTATATTATTATGTAGATTAAAGACATATGGCATCAGAGGTATCGTACTTTCCTGGTTTAAGGACTATTTAGATAATAGACGTCAATATGTTAATTTCAAATCCATATCATCTAATATATGTACTGTGAAATGTGGAGTACCACAGGGCTCAATCTTAGGCCCCTTGCTGTTTTTAATATATATGAATGATATTGTCAATGCATCACCTTTAAACATACGTTTTATTTGCAGATGATACTAACATATTTTATTCACACCAAAATTTAAACATGCTTGTTACAACTCTGAATCAAGAATTAAAGAAATTATCATTGTGGTTTAAATCCAATAAACTCTCCCTCAATATAAAAAAAACAAGCTTCATGTACTTTAAACACATTAATTCTACACATGTATTTCGTAATAATATTTTCATTGATGACATGCCCGTTACCAAAAAACAAGAAACAAAATTTCTAGGTATATTGATCGACTCAAATGTAACTTGGAATAGTCACGTTCGTAGGTAGCAAGAGGCATAGGCATTTTATATAAATTGAAATATCTTTCTCAAAGATCACTATTAATGCTTTATAACTCATTTATTTTGTCACATATATCGTACTGTAACATAGTATGGGTAAATAGTAACAAAATGAATATAGACACTATATTGCGTCTTCAAAAGAAAGCACTCCGTATCTGTTCTCACTCTCATTATTTAGCCCATACTGATCCTATAGTTTATAAGCTTAAAACATTGAAAATTAACGATATTTACACCTATCAAACTGCTATATTTATGTATAAATTTTCCACCAACGCTACACCAATATCCTTTCAGAATATTTTTTTAATCTACAACAGAGATGTCCATTCCTACCCTACACGACATTCATCAGATCTTCATTTAACAAATCCAAAATTAATCTCAAAAAACGATAAGACATCACGGTACAGATGTTCGGAACAATCATTGTCTTATGATATTAAACACGCCTATCCCTTTTTTTCTTTTAAAGCTTCGTTAAAGAAGTATATTTTCTATCCACTTATTCGTAAACTTCTCACCTGCACGTGCACCCACTTGCACACACTTCACCTCACCCCTTTCCTTCTCCCTATTCCCCCTTTTTTTGTAGTAAGTAATTTTTTTTCAGTTAGTGACATCACTTTTATGATATAGACATTTATATTCATTATGGTGAATTTGCATTAAGGCTTGATTTGCATTTTGCTTAAGGTAGCTGGCCCCTGCATTCTTGTTATTTCTACTTGTTCATTTCTATTTATAATCATGTCTTTATTCTGTTGTCATTGTTATTTAACTGTCACATTTGTAATTTGAACAATTATGTTGTATATTTATTATTACTATTTGGGATGTATTTTCAGCTATTTTTTAACCAGAAACTCTCAAGGCAAAGTATATTTGTATATTATTGTTTGTACATTTGTTATTTGATTTGACAATAAATGTAGAAACTCCTGCAACCTCCCCCCCCCCCAAAAAAAAAAACCCCAGCAAATTAGAATGTACCATGCATAGGCGCGAAGCGGGGGGGGGGGGGGTGGGTAAAGGGGGCAGTTGCCCCCCGATCATTCGGGTGATGTTCGTTATTCCAAAGGTTCGTTATTCCGAAACACGCAAATTGCGTATACCCAGATGTTCGTCAGTCCGAAAATAATAAAGGGTTCGTTAATCCGAACATTGTTGCGTTATTCCGAAACACGCAAATTGCGTATACCCAGATGTTCGTCAGTCCGAAAATAATAAAGGGTTCGTTAATCCGAACACTGTGGCGTTATTCCGAGGGTTCGTTAGTCCAAAGGTTCGTTAGTTCGAAAATAAAATAAGGTTCGTTATTCCGAGGTTCGTTAATCCGAATATTAAATAAGGTTCGTTATTCCGAAGGTTCGTTAATCCGAAAATGACATAGGGTTCGTTATTCCGAAGGTTCGATTGTCCGAAAATGAAATAAGGTTCGTTAGTCCGAAAATAACTAACGAACTAACGAACCTTATTTCATTTTCGGACTAACGAACCTTCCGAATAACGAACCTTATTTCGTTTTCGGATTAACGAACCTTCGGAATAACGAACCTTTTTTCACTTTCGGACTAATGAACCTTCGGAATAACGAAACTCATTTCATTTTCAGACTAACAAACCTTCGGAATAACGAACCTTCGGACTAACGAACCTTCGGACTAACGAACCTTAGGAATAAACGAACCTTCGGAATAACGAACCTTTGGAATAACGAACTGTAAACGATCATTCAAGGGGCGGCCAAATCGATTTTGCATCCCCCCCCCCCCCCTCCGGCCCCCTCGCACGAAAAAAAAAGAGGATTATATTTGCACTACAATCATGTAAATTAGTGCTCTAAAATATTAACTTTCATCGTTCAAAAATCAAAATTTTCTCACTCGGTCGCTACGCTCCCTCGTAGGCGCAATGTTTCTCATTATTTATAAAGTCCGTCTATCAGCTATGAAAAAAGAGCAGATGCTTGCTACCTTCTGGGGGGGGGAGATTAATCCCCCCCCCCCCCCCCCTCCCCATTCATGACAATATAATTTGCGGTATTGCGATCAGCTTTCCACTCGTGTTAAAGAGCAAGTTAATTCTAACTCCTATATCATGCAGATATGGAAGCACTTTCAGAAATAACTTGGGGGTAATTTTCAAGGAAACTGCAATGTTAAACTCCCCAGATAGATAACTCGCGCTCACCTCCTTCTTCTTCCTGTTGAGCGACCGCAATCAACTAGCTGATTATTCTGTCACTTTCAACTCATGCAGTAAACGGACTGTACCACAACGCTCCAAATAGCAACCCCAAATGAAAGGCACATCTGTTATTATATCAAGGGTATAATGTGTACATGCACCACTATAATTCCATGTTAGATCTCTGTTGGGAAACACAGAGAACATATTTGTTTATCTGCAGTGCATGGTGCAGACAACTTGCGGCACCAACCCCTTTAGAAATAAAATCAAACAAAAGATTGTATCTATTTAAAAGAAAAACAAAACACAACCGAACAATTCAACAACCCACCCTTCAAAACAACAACGAACAGACACGACAAGAGTAGCGATAACAACTTCAACAACAATTAACAACAACAACAACAACTCCTCCCTCCCCTCCTCCCCCCAAAAAGCAAAAACGAAACAAAAACAAAAACAAAAAACAAAGAAAAAATACTATGTAGTGCAGTGCATATATAGTGGATATAATCCATTCTTTTTTTTCGTTTCAAAAAATTTTCCCAAACTGCCCCGCTATTTTGAGGCTTTGGGATGGCTTGCGATGATAATGTTTCCGCAAAAGAAAAATACTTGATTGACAGTTATGTTATGTCGCACATGGTCAGTGTACAGAAATTAATTACACAAAAATTATTGATTCATACTTGTTATATGAGTACATGCAAAATGGAAGAACGTTTGGATCGAAAGAAATATATGCCAACGAAAATTCCATTCGGAATTGATTATGAATTTCAGTTAAGTCCTCTCTCGACCATGTCGAAATAACTTTTGAATGTATGATTTGCCTGGGTATGCAGTATAGTTTCTTTTCTTTCTTTCGGAAGCATTGCTATAGGGAAACATAAGAACAACGTTCCACACATTCACGGTTTTCAAACAATAATTAAGATAATGCCTTTGGACAAGTTGGAAGCAGAAAGTAACGTGTTTGATAACAGTTGAAAAGGTTTAACAACTCTGTTTACGGACTACTAGACAGTACATTATCAGCGGTTTCGATCATCTATTATAGGATTAATGCATACTTTGACAAACTATATAGCGAGCCGATAAAGATGATACATTTATGCCTTGGGGAATTCTGAGAGGACTTTCAAACATTTAATTTTGACGCACAATGAAGAAAAGCCGTATAATTAATAATCATGGACTATCATTCATTACAACTGTATTTGTGATACTAATATGTGTTTGGAGATGTGTGTCGGCAGTGATGCAGGAAGGCAAGTGACTCTTAGCTTCAGTTTCTAGTGTTTGTTTGTTTGTTTGTTTGTTTGTTTGTTTGTTTGTTTTTGTTTTTTTGAGTGGTGGTGGCTATTGTAATCAGATTATTTCAGCATTCCGTTTTTTCGTAAAAATTGTTATTGAAACTTTCTAGTGAATATACAAAATAAGGTCATAAACATTAATCTACTGTTAAATTCAGCAAAGGTTCATTTATCTTGAACATATTTATCTATTAAACTGCCACAGTGACACGTTAGTCATATCAGTTAGTTCAAGAGCAGAAGAGAAAAAAATCATTGTATTTCTTCCTCTTCTTTTTACTTCTCTTTCTACTATACTACTACCACCACCACCACCACCACCACCACCACCACCACCACCACCACCACCACCACCACCACCACCACTACTACTACTACTACTACTACTACTACTATAACTATTACTACTACTACTAATTCTCCTCCTCCTTCTTCTTCTTCTTCTTCTTCTTCTTCTTTTATTCTTCCTCCTCATCCCTTTCTCATATTTTCCTCTCATCATCATCATCATCATCATCACCCTTATTCTTTTCTTGTTGTTGTTTTTCCTCTATTAGTTTACATGTTAGAAAACTGCGAATCGTCGATCGCTCTGAACATCTCCTCTCACCGTTCCGGTCTTCTTCACTCTCAGCGGGAATCTTTTTATCCAAACGACGTCGAATGCCGGATAACACTGATCACGGACAACGACAAATTGTTACTCATCGTCTTCGAAGATTTCGACGTCGAAGGCGACTTAGGTCGTACTTGTTTCGATGCTTTGTGGTTCGTCGACGGAATTGCGAATTCTTCACAAGCCGTATTTCAAGACGGTGGGCAATTTATCTTTATGAGTGATAGAGAGAGAGAGAGAGAGAGAGAGATTAGAGAGGGCACAACACATTATTCTTATTGATTCATATAGCCAGTACTGTATCCATTTGGTATTTGTCCAATTCGGATTAATAGTTACTGTAGTTAATTCAGTGAATCGTGTCTAAGATTTTGATGATTGTCAATAGTACAGAAAGATGGAATGAAAATGAAAGGCAAGCTTTGATTCAAAGGAATCCAAGTATAGAATTAACAGTATGTAGTTTTAGGTATGAAGATAATGGTGTCACAAACAATTATTTGTCAGAGCGTATCGATAAACACAGGGGCGGCGCCAGGGTATTTTTGATAAGGGAGGGGGCAAGATGACCCACTGTACGTGAGTTTACTTACGTTTTAAATGAAAAAAAAAATATGGGCATTATGACCCAACCTTCTCTTTTCCCATACTCTTGTTTCTTCTTCCTCCTTTTTTGTGATCACTTGAAAAATCAGCGGCACTTTGTTTTTACTTTTTGCTATTTTTGGCGTGATTTTAGGTGAAGAATTATGCGGTCATGAAGATGATATTGGTGATCTCGTATCAAGTGGGCCATCCGTTACCCTTTTGTTCAAGACGGATCAAGCTACACGTAAAGATGGATTCACGCTGGCTTACACAAGTTTTTACACAGGTATATATTCATTTCAGTTTTAATGGCATTCGTAATGCCAAAAAGAAGAGTTGGTATTTGAATCACTGCATGCTAGAGGGGTGTTGATCTATATTCTTAGGATTTTCGCACATCCAAATAGTCATGATAGTTAAGTTGGAGGTGTAAAAAAAAAGACAGGTTAGAAATTTCCCTGTAAGATCAAAGCCCCCTTCAAACACTTTCAGTAAAGCACACACAAGTCATGGTACTACTTCCTTTTCACGGTCTGGAAATAAATCAAATGGGAGAAATTGTTCTAATCAATGGTGCGGTTATTCAACCTGTTATGATCAGTCATGCTTATCATTATACTAGGACATACTGTACTTGTACTACTTTGAGGAAAGTAGCTTGAAAATACATCAAAGAAATAGAAAATGTATCAAAGTAATCTACGAGTTTAAAACTGTTTATTATAGCAGTTATGCTTATGGACAATTCCACGGTAACTGACGTTACCAAGACAGAGTACTAGTGGTATTGTTTATATTGTAGTTTTGTGAATGACACTTGCTTCGGCTTTTAATTACTATAGCTAAATAAGTTGATAATAGGGAAGAAACACATGGACAGTTTTTATCTCAAACTGCATTTCTTATCACACAGCAAGCGAAAATGTGTCGGTAACTGATGTTACGCAAAAAGGACATGGAAAATGATGGTGTAGAATCAAATTTATATATTTCATGTCTCAGACTTGTAAGGATTATGTAATTCATTTGACATTACACCTAGGTTCCTGGGAAGAGATGTGCAAAATAATGAGCAATTTGAATAATTTGTTTTAGTGCCATGAAAAATTTACTGAAGACATGTTGGTAACTGACGTTACACTTAAATTCAACGTAGATTTTGCACATTTCCATTAGTGTTTCACTCATTAACTACTCAAAATCTGTTAAAGTAATCCATTAAAATCAATTAGATGAAGAAAAAAAATCTGAGAAAAATGACTAAATATAAGAATAAGAGGCATTTAAAGCACTTTTCCCTGACCATGTACCATATTTGCAAATTTTTGTTTATGTTATTCTCCGTAAGAAGGTCGAATTGCAGATTTTTTTATCTTAATTGTATTTTTGTAACAAAAAGAAGACCCTGTAGTAATTTTAGATTTTTATTTAGAATTAACAGGGCACAGTGCGATTTCAAATTTTGAGCTCTGTGTCCCATATGTTGTGGAATTGCCCTTATGTAGAAATATAGGAAACCCTTTTGGGGGCGGTCTGGAAACAATAAAGAAAGAAAATGGATCGAATTGATATTGGCGGCCTTTCAGGATTTTCTACCCATTTCCACTATACCAATTTTACAATGTAAAACATTAAAAAATATCTTTTATGGGGTGAAGCGGCCATTGCCTCTGGACAGATCACGTTGTCGACGACACCAACGAGAAAAATAAAATGTGATCGAATGCAGACGAAAATCGCAAACTGGAGATCAAACACAAATCAAGCTTTGATTCACTTATACAAGTGCTTATCCTTCTTTTTTTTCACATGACTATGTACATAATTATGTACATGACTTTGTATTTATAGCAAAAGTTCTTCCACCTCCATATATTACAAGAATGTATTCTCCATTCTCTCTCTGCGTCTCTTGTAATGTTAAAGGTCCATGTAACGAAAGCGAGTTCAGATGTACCAACGGGAGATGTATCATTGCTAAGCTCATTAACAATACTCATGATAACTGTGGTGATGGGAGTGATGAACCAACCATAGGTGAATATGACATGTATAATGACGAGCTTCTTCAAATTCGCAGTCTTTTTAATTTCTTTTTTTAAAAATATGTATAAGAAAACGGTAAATGTATGCCAAAGTCTTATCGGTATCTTGTTAAGTGTTTTTTGTTTTTGTTTTTTAATAACCTATGTAATTTGCTAAACCCTTTGTACGTGCGCACGTACTGACTACAGATTGGAGGTACAGTATTCCTAATGATTGCATTTCTACAGAGCTCAGCTTATCGCATCGCATCAAAATATTAAGGAAAGGTGTCTATACGGTACTTGTATTAACTTTACTTTATAACTGGTAGTGTATCGAGGTAGAAAATAACCAATAAATATCCTAGGCTTGCCGTGCGGTAGACACCTCATCAATACCACGAGTATCGTGAGGTGCAAGATCTCTCTTTAAAAATATCCCAAGTAAAATATATATTCCATAGAGATCCTAGAATCTCTTTGATATATTCACACCTTGTGTAGCCAAGTTAGATATCTTATTAATTAAAAAACAAATTAAACCAAAAAAAAAACAACAACCAAAAAACACCATATTTTTTCTTTTCATGGGTGGTGATTACCGGATATTTCCTCTAGATACTGTCTCATTTTGCTCCTTCTTCTTCTCATACCGAGAAATAATAAACAAATTAACGCAGAGTGCTATCATTTCGTCGTTGCTTTCTCCTCGTAGACACGCAGTTCGAACCAGACAATAAAGGGAAGATCACAGAACTGGGTATCGGCTTGATAATAGGCATCGCGATCGCGGCCTCGTTCGGTCTTCTGATTCTGATCGTCTGCACGCTGTGTATCATCTATCACACACTGTGCTCCAAGATACTGTGTCACAATCACCACGGCAACGAGCAGCAAGGAAAAAGTCGTGAAGTCGTTTCGCCGCCAACATTTCGATCTTCGTCTCGAGTCGGAGGAGTATCGATTAGTGACCGATCGCGAACAAGAGACGCCTGGATGTATTAACTTTCTATTTACAATTAGCCATATGCAGTTTTATTTTATGACTTTCAGATAATGAATTCCACTTTCGTCAGTTCTTTCTTCTTTCCCCAAAATACATGTATGACCTAAACCGGAAGACTTTAGTCAACAGACTGATTAATCAAAGGAAATCGCATTCAAGTGCTAAATGGAATGAGTAACTCCTATCACTCCACAGATTTATATCAAACTCCATGGAGACACTGTGACCTTATTACAGTGAGCGCTTATACAGAATTCTAGTTTTGTACTCAAATAAATTTAGATTAGGCATTCACTAGGCATAAGCCATTTATGTACATCACTAAAATGAATACTTTTGGACACTTGTATTTGTGTGAGTGTATCGTAGATTTGATAGTCATGTAATAATAAAGCACATCACCTATGCAAGAATCAATACCATGCTTCATATCTCCAAATAAAATGCTCACTTTACATTAGAAGATTTATTAATCATTGCCACTCAAATTTATATGAGGTAAACTTTTCCAAATGTGATCACTGTTATGGTTATCACTATGGCAAAGTGATGTGTACATCAGTAATAATATTTAAACAGGTGGTCTCTACAATCTTCAAAATCTGTGAACATACCACTTTTCCAAAACATTTTAGGACGTCTTTGAGTGGCAGCAAAAATGAAATAAGAATACTTTATTTCTGGTTACATGCAAAATCTTGCAGAACCATGCTGTTTTACTTATACATGTAATAACAAATACATGTAGACAAAACATCCACACTCTGTTAAATGATTTTTAACAATATTTTAATAACATGATACATGGGACATAAAAAGCAGGTGGACAAAATTCAATGATGCCAAGTCTTCAAAGTGTGAAGATGGTAACGAGGAACATTTTCTGTGACAGTGTACTAAGAAATCAAACTGCCATGAAAGGGTACATGTATACCTTAACCCATTCATGACAGAGGTCCACATTTTGTGGTTTGGCCTAATATCTTTTGATGCAAAGCCCTAAAAATTATACCAACCAAATACATGAGCAGAGAGAGCAAAAAATTCTACACAAACTGTGCCCCTTTTGGTTGCGTCAATATTCATTGTTTGATGCTGAAAATTTTTTAAAGGAAAATAAGTATTAAAATCCTTAAATTGGCAATGTGATAGAAGGTTTAAAATCACCGTTTTCCCCTGCAAATTGGCAACTTTTTGACTTCTCATAATTTCTGTCAATTTATATTCATTTCAGATACATGACATTTTATAAGAAAAATGTAGCACTAAAATAACTAGATGAATCTTCGACCACGCGTGGTCGAACTTTATGCCTCCGCCATTACCAGATCAGAAATAAATGGCACTTCATGTTGCTTTATTTTCATTTATACAATGACATCTTTGACCTTGACCTTTGACCTTGTGACCCCCAAATCTAATGAGAGTATTGCCCTTTCCATATGCATACATGAGCTAAGTTTGTTCAACCGTCAAATGGTTACTGAGTTATCACAAGAACGAACCATTTCTATGTACATAATGACCTCTATGACCTTTGACCTTTGACCTTGAGACCCTAATCAGATCATTGTCCCTTCCATATGCATACCTGTGCCACGTTTGAGGTTGATCGGTCAAATGGTTGTTGAGTTATGGTGAAAACGAACCATTTCTATGTACATAATGACCTCTATGACCTTGGACCTTTGACCTTGTGACCCCAAAATCTAATCAGATCATTGTCCCTTCCATGTGCACACATGAGCCAAGTTTGAAGCCAATCTGTCAAATGGTTCTTAAGTTATCGCGAGAACGAGCCATTTTTAAGTGTATTATTACCTCTATGACCTTGACCTTTGACCTTGAGACTCCAAAATCTAATCAGACAATTGTCCCTCCCATATGCATACCTGTGCCAAGTTTGAGGTTGATCGGTCAAATGGTTGTTGAGTTATGCTGAAACGAACCATTTCTATGTACATAATGACCTCTAGGACCTTGGACCTTTGACCTTGTGACCCCAAAATCTAATCAGATCATTGTCCCTTCCATGTGCATACATGAGCCAAGTTTGAAGCCAATCTGTCAAATGGTTCTTAAGTTATCGCGAGAATGAGCCATTTTTATGTGTATTATTAGCTCTATGACCTTGACCTTTGACCTTGAGACTCCAAAATCTAATCAGATCATTGTCCCTCCCATATGCATACACGAGCCAAGTTTGAAGTTGATCCGTCAAACGGTTCTTAAGTTATCGCGAGAACGAAAACGGGACGGACGGACAGACGACCCGAAAACATAATGCCTCCGGCAACCACCTACGGTGGGCAGAGGCATAAAAATGTTGGTGTTGCCAATTTGAAGAATAAAAGCTGATCAAATTAGGCTTCAAATAATTCCTGTCACGAATGGGTTAACAACACTTTGATGAAACGTACAAAGTGAATTTCCATCAAGTAGACGCACCATTAGTAAGATAATACTATCTCTGACTACAGTATAGTTAATTATTCTTCATTTCATTTCATTTATGGTGAGAAGTATATCTAAGTGTGTGTGTAAAACCAAGGTTTAATGGGTCTAACTGTATAATTGCTCTTCATCAATAACGAACTTACGGAATGTCAAGAATATTTATTTTGCCCATAGACTTCAAGAAATACAACTTTTACTTTGATGCTACATTAACCATGCGACCATTTATTTTTTCTCAAGCAGGGAAATTAACATTCCTATTGTGAATGAAACTATCTTGATAGATGGTATGACAGGAAGGCAAAGAAAACCAGTCTTCTTGCCAGCATATTGAGTTACTATTTGCTAGGTTTCAAAAATATCCATGCATATCATATGCAAAATGATACATGTACTGCAAAATGGAGATGCAACAAAATAGAGTTCATCTTATCTGCTTCCTGAAAGTAATGCTTTCACAAACCATCTGATTCCTACAAGTCACAATAATAATGATAATCCCTCGGATTACGTTGCAGATTTTAACTTGTACAAAAACTATGCAGTCAGCAGAGTCACTCGTACACAACAACAATCGGAGATAATCATGGCATTGAGTACATTTTTACATGTGTGTTTAGCAACAAGCAAAGACATGACATAAAAACCAGAAAACAAGCCAGATATTTACATAGACATATTACAATTTACATTATGGACATGCCTAGCTGTACACTATGGCTAATAAAACAAGGCGTTTGCGATGTTGTGTCTCGCCCACTTGTGAAAATAACTAGAAATATCGCGATCTGTGATGGCACACAACAGAACTGTATCGAAAGCTCATTGTGAAATAACTGGGATGGAATAACATTTGATAAAATATGAGAAGGGTTTTTTATGAAATGGTACTGCATTTTCACGTGCATGTACTTTCCCTGCTTCTACTCTCATCCCTCTGATATGAGTAACATTGTATGATTGATATTTTACATGTGTGGAGTTGAAAAGTGTTTGTGGTTGTAGTGTAGCTGAGGGCTGCAGATGATGTAGTGTGATAATGAGCTTATAATTTAGAGAAAAGAAATACGAGAACAGTTATATTTTGTTAAGAAGAAGGGTTAGTGAGTAAAATCTTTTATGGTATATTGAATACTGCCACAGGAAAAAAAAAAAGCATGCATAAAATTGAAGAGAACAGAAAACTGATCCCTCAGCCACTTTGCACTGAGTATTTATGTATAGTTTTAATATTCTTTCAAGTGCAAAATGTTGCCTGGCACCCGCAAGATAGACGCGGATAACCTGTCAGGGGTAAATTGACTAATTAGATAGAGGTTAAAGGCAGCATTTTGTTAATAATTAGTAAAAAGCATGCCTGAAATTGATGAGAACACCAGATTTGAATGCTGAACATAATAATTGTAATATGGTATGCATGTAAATTTAACCGTTCAACGTTTGACCTGTAATGACCTTTGACCTGACCATGTGACCTCTGACTGGACCATAACATGCAGGTCCCCTTAGTGCATCTACAACCCAAGTTTGATAGATAAGTGTCACATGGTTGCAGAGTTTTGTGTCATAAGAGAGTCTTGCACGTAAACTTTAATGTTTGACCTGAAATGACCTTTGACCTTACCATGTGACCTATGACTGGACCATAACATGCAGGTCCCCTTAGTGCATCGACAACCCAAGTTTGATAGATAAGTGTCACACGGTTGCAGAGTTTTGAGTCATAAGAGAGTCTTGCACGTAAACTTCAACGTTTGACCTGAAATGACCTTTGACCTTACCATGTGACCTCTGACTGGACCATAACATGCAGGTCCCCTCAGTGCATCTACAACCCAAGTTTGGTTGAAAAGTGAGTCACGGTTGCAAAGTTATGTGTGATAAGAGAGTCTTGCACGTCAACTTTAACATTTGACCTGAAATGACCTTTGACCTTACCATGTGACCTCTGACTGGACAATAAGATGCAGGTCCCCTTAGTGCATCTACAACCCAAGTTTGATTGAACAGTGTCACACAGTTGCAGAGTTTTGTGTCATAAGAGAGTCTTGCACGTAAATTTTAACGTTTGACCTAAAATGACCTTTGACCTTACCATGTGACCTCTGACTAGGGCATAACATGCAGGTCCGCTTAGGGCATCTACAACCCAAGTTTGGTTGAAAAGTGAGTCACGGTTGCAGAGTTTTGTGTCATAAGAGAGTCTTGCACGTAAACTTTAACGTTTGACCTGAAATGACCTTTGACCTTACCATGTGACCTCTGACTGGACCATAACATGCAGGTCCCCTTAGTGCATCTACAACCCAAGTTTGGTTGAAAAGTGAGTCACGGTTGCCAAGTTATCTTTCATAACATTTGTGACGGACGGACGGACGACGGACGGACGACGGACGGACGACATTTGGATCCCTTAGTCTCGCCTTCACCTCCGGTGGGCGAGACAAAAATTAGTTCAGAGTCTATTGAGAGCTCCACAATATGAGATACAAACTGGTATAATGAAAATAGCCTTCTACATCAAGTCAATATGTTGATGAAGTTACACCTACCCCTCATTCTCATTAAATAAATCCAAATTCAAATGTGAGTTTTAAAGAGAAATAATTAAGATTCTGTACATCCGAATTAATCAGAGTATCCATTTTGTGGGATATCCCAACATGATGTTCCTATAAACCTAACCAATATCTTCATTCACCAAAGTGCAAATGTAACATTTTAGCTAACCGGTAACATTTTGTTGACTTCCATATACATGTATGACTTAGAAGCAAACATTTGTGAAAAACTACATTCCTGCACACTGACACATTGTCATTATACAAGCTGCGATAAACTACAGTGGAGTATGCAAAATCCAGAAATTAGAATTCCATTAGTTTGCTTATCTTGTCTCTTCTTGACTCTGAATTCCCTCCGTAACTGTCTGCACAGACTTTCTAATGTGTTTTCCTCCTGTTCTTCTACAGAATATATTTACAATGATGAGATTAAAAGCAGTCTTTTGTGGACCATCAGAAAGGATCCTTGATTCAGTTCAAAGCTGCTAACACGTTCCCTCTATGCTAACATCTACAGTACATATACATGCTTCAAAAACAGCTATTGGTAAATGAAGTTGAATCTGGAAGAAGAGGCAAAATATAAAAGAAAAGAGAAAGGAGAAAAAAAATAAATACACGATTGAACTGAAGTGCAACTTTGATAATCTGCACAAGTGCTTTTCCATTATGAGCTTGCTTGAATAAATATGTTATAATGACAAATCTAAACAAACTAGCACATCTCAATTACTGGAGAAAAATATTGGATCATGAACGGGCAGCGTGACACTATCAGTGAATAACTTTCAACAAAATTAAGGGCAAAAGCTAAATATAAGAATGGCACATTAAATATTTAATAAATTTAAAAAAAAAGAACTGCAGTACAGGTTACTTTGAAGTCAGAAGCAATACAGACAGAAAACCAACAGATGGTATCCATAGTATATTTGAAGATGACTAAATATATGAATGCTATTCACACACACACCCACCCACCCACCCCAAAAACAAAACAAAAGAGAACAAAACAACACCACACACATACACACACACACCATAAACAAAAATACAAACTAAAAGCAAAAAACAAAATAATACTTGTCTTATTCAGATACTTCTTTTTCTGATAATGATGTACAAATTCATCAGGTTTAAATCTGTTCAAAGTCACCATGAACTGAACATACTTGATCATGATGTGCTACAGTTAGCGCCTTAAGAACTAAGAAATCATACATTCTGGATGGTAAACCTACCTGCTAAGTAACTGAGGTAAGCTAGATATGACAGGGCCATATCCAGGTGAATTGTCATAGAGTTCAAAGAGAGGTGCTGCTACTAGCTTGTAATTCCTTGGAACGGCAAATAAGGCTATGAATAGGAGACAATCAAAGAAACGTTGATGAGACACATGTTCTTGACAAATTAAAGACCTCTAATACACTAACTGAAACATTTTCAGGTGAACCAGTCATACATTGTAATGTTCTGTAATAAACATTCAGATTAATGCACATGAAGATGTCACTGTGAAATCACAGATAAATGAAACTGAGAAGTTCCAAGATCTCTAACCTGTTTCAGTGTAGTTCATATTGTTGAATGCAGAATGTCATTTAGTTGTTTTACTACAAGAAAGCTGAGAAAACAAACATTCCCTAAAATAATAGTGTACATGCTAGTCATAAGTTTCTACATACCAGCCAACCTCAAAAGTAAAGACCAATTACAAATTTATTAAAGCATAGCCTGAATCAAGTGATTTATGCTCTAAAGATTATAAAATTGGGGGATGGGGATAAATGTTGACATTCATTTGATGCAAATTTTGTTTACAGATCTTTAATGATATAGATAATTGATTCAAAATCATTATGTCACAGGGAGGATACTCACCCTTCTCTGCTAGTTGTACAAAGTAGAGTCTTTTATGTTCCTTTGGCTTTGTTATGTGAGCTGGAATGTAGGGATACTGAGAAAGAAAGAAAGAAAGAAAGAAAATAAAACTAGATGAATCTTCGACCACGCGTGGTTGAACTTTATGCCTCCACCATTACCAAATCAGAAATATATGGCACTTCATGTTGATTTATTTTTATTTATATACTGACATCTTTGACTTTGACTTTGACCTTGTGACCCCCAAATCTAATGAAAGTACTGCCCTTTCCATATGCATACACGAGCCAAGTTTGAAGTTGATCCGTTAAACGGTTCCTAAGTAATGGCGAGAACGAAAACAGGACGGAAGGACAGACGACCCGAAAACACAATGCCTCCAGCACCCACCTACGGTCGGCGGAGGCATAAAAAGGAACAATGTCACGCAAGATATCATCAAGTATACTGGATTAAAACATGTTACTTAGGTCCTAAAATTGTTTTTGTTATAACAAATGACACAAATGCCAAATTTTCTGATATTTCATTCATGATTTTCAATACAAATATGTCTTGACGAAAACCGATGAAAAGAAACCATAAATCTGGACAATAGCTTGCTCCACTCTGCAATGCTCAAGCTCATGACACAGCATCTTTTGCCAGTTTCGAGAAGTTCCACTGAGGTTCATCAATTTATCATTATCACCCTCATTACCATCCCAACATCCTTCTACCATCATAATAATCTTTCTCTTCCTTCTCCTCCTGCCCTCTAATATTATTATTCATAAGACTATCATCACCATCACCATCATCATCATCATCATCATCATCATCATCATCATCACCATCACCATCATCATCATCATCATCACCATCACCATCACCATCATCATCATCATCATCACCATCACCATCACCATCATCACCATCATCATCATCATCTGCCTGCATCACCTTACCTGGGGTGGCTCAAAGTTCGGTCTGTACCAGTTAGCGATAACATCTTCTACCATCCAGTCTTGCTGGACGCCATCTTGCCTTCCAAGAATCTGATAAACATCAGAGTGAAAATCAGAAGTTCATGAAAACATTGAAGGATAACATCACAATGCAGGTCATCATATTTCTTGTACAGAGATTTACAGAAACATGCTTACTATACTTAATTAGTCTTCAAATTTACAATCTAATAGATATATACTGAGATTGGTAAATCAAATTCAAACAATATGTTAGACCTAAAATAACCAACTTTTTGAACATGCAAGACTTTTTTCCCGTTATAATTAACTTTTGCCTTTTTGTACATTGGAAAGAAAAAATTACTACCATTTCCAAACTCAAAAGACTTGATAGAGAAACATTTGCTTGTCCAGATTGTTCATTGTTAAGTTTAATACATATATCAATGAAGGGGGCTATGAGCCCAAATACTTATGAATAGCTTTTCATCCAGGAACTGCAGTGCAACCGATGGTTAATAGATTCTCAGAGATCCATCAAGATTATTTCAGATTATTCAGAATAATGACACTTTGGCTGGCAAATGGCCCAAACTGCCTCTGTCTGAACATGACACTTTAGCCTCTTTTTAAATATTTCATATCATTTTACCTCTGTCATGAGTCTTTTAAGACCCTCCATCTCATCCTCTCCTGCTTTGAGCTCTCCACCAGGTCTACAGAAAAACAAAATAACAACACTTAGAGATTTTCTTCATATTGAAAAAAATGGAACTGAACTTTGCAGACATATAACAATAAACAATTTAGCCTTTTCAATTATATATTTCCAAGGCATTACATCACAAGAAAAGAGAATTTTCATCAAATGCATCATCCTGAGCATATGACAAAAGAAAAAAAAACATTAAAAAAAAAACAAACAAACAAACAAAAACAAAAAAAAAACCAATGGTCTAACAGTAAATGATGAAGTAATGCCTAAATTTGATTCAGGGTGCTTAAAAATGTCTGTTTTCACAAGTTCAAATAGAACTGCTTGCTGAATAAACAAAACATTGATTAAACTTGTACATGTATTAGTGATCTAAATGAACCAAGCTGAAGTCAGACTTACAATTTAAAGAATGTTGTGCCCAACTGTAGCAAGAGGACATGAGGAAGATCGTGTTCATGAACAATGAGGACTCCCTCTACTGACCGCCTTGTGCCCATCTTCTGGAATTCATCTCTCATGCGTTGAAACCTGGCTGGTACGCTGGAGTCTTTCTCGTATAGGGGCTCTTTGGTTCCAAAGGTGTAGTTTGTCAAAGGATATCTGCCATAGCAGGAGAAAATGCGAGATAAGTACCAGTTCATGAATACTTACAGGCTAAATGTACATATAAAAAGATTGTAAAGTCATCAATTATCCTGTACAGTGAAAGTTTTAAGTTAAAAGTTTGGGAGCCACTAGCACGGGTTAATGCAAAAGCAAAGTGCAATATCACCTTATTACTCTAGCGAGGTAACTTTTCTTTACAACAGGAAAAAGAAATGTCATATCGAATTATATATAGTTCACACACCGGCGTAAATCCATTTTGAGGAGTGGGGAGGGATGATCGATTTTTTTTTTCTGTCAAACTCACACTTTAGTATAAACACACACCCTCACCCACCCGCAGAGACCCCCTTACACACATTAACCACTTTTCTGGTTTATAATCGCATTTTCAAATAGAAATTCTAAAATATAATGGTCGCTTGTGACAAATTATCAAAAATTTTACTAAGTGATTATTCAAAATATAATTTCTTCCTTAAAAAGTGGGGGGGGGGGGGGGGGGATTGGGGGATATATCCCCCAATCCCCCCCCTCCCGGGATTTACACCAATGAGTTCACAGAACAAGACTATGCATTCCCAAATGTGCCACCAGAGATGAGAGTGAGACCCCCCCCCAAAAAAAAAGAAAATGCACACACACACGCAAAAAAATCAAGATACAAAAATTTTAAAAAATCGAAAACAGTGCTAACAAAAGGCAAATTTGAAGTCCAAATTTCTGTGATAATGACTTAACAATTTGGCAATATCGTGTTTCAGGCCCCACTTCGAACATAGTTTGAATGTGGGGCTGATTTCCCCATAAAGTACATTTTATTCTTAGTTCAATAGTTGATCGATCATGAAACTAATTTTTACATTTAACATTTTACTTGATCGACCACTCACCGATATATTTACTCGTGTTTACGGCCCTACCAAATGGGATTATGATACGATTATCACGGTAGTGGGGCTAATGGGCATCATTCCCGATTGTATTTGAATCCCGTTTGGTGGGGCCGTAAACACGAGTATATATACTGTGCTCATCAGCCCTGATGCTGTATTAATCATATTTGAATCCCGTTTGGTGGGGCCATAAACACGAATAATATAACAATTATAAGAGAGTTTTAAAAGAAGATTATAGTGATAACAATAATTAGACGTAATGATCGATCAACAAACTTTAAAAAAATTATAATGGATAGTCGGTCTGAGTACTCCAAACGAGTAGACGAGTACTCAGTCAGGTCAGGAGTGATAGGCCTAATCGATCATGATGTAGATTCTATGTGGGCATCAGCCCCACTCACTTAAGTGGGGCCTGAAACACGATCATGACGATTATGCTGACAATTTAGCCTTGCTTGCATTTTATTCAGTGCCAGTTGCTATCCTGATACAACAGCCAGTAAATAATAATAATAATTACGAGAGACTCGAGTTTTTCCCATTTTAATTTATTACTGCCAGTGTCACAAGCAAGTGTTAACACTCATGACAGTTGACACTGTTAGAAAATTTAAGAAATATTGCTTCTAACTGTTAACTGTTAGATCTAGATCTAGATCTAGATCTAAACTTCTTTAAATAGCCGTTTTCAATTGACTGTCCAGGTGCAGAAACTGCCCGGACACACAACATCTGGGTATACTGACTTTTTAGCCACTAAAAAGTGCGTAGATTTGGTCCAACCATCACACATTCTCCATGACCGAAATAAGCCACCAAACATACACACATTCAGTTTGTACACAATTCAGACAGTCTCTTGAAAAATTGAATCTTGATTGATTTCGTTCATCGGTTCAGATTGACCTGAACAAAAAAGAGTAAAATGCAAATTCACAAGTTCGTAATAAATGTAAAAACTTACAGAATTGCTGTTCTATCACGCGGTACTCCAGCAGAAGATTTGTGATTGCTCGAGTCTGAAACAGACCTTCCTCTGGGCCAGCCAGCAGAGCTTCGATCACGCGGAGTAGTAGCCATCTTTTCTTGTTGACTACACGGCTTTTTACCGTAGATGGCAGTACAGATAAATACATTGCATTGCAGTGTAAACTTATCTCTCCACCAAGTTAGTGGAGAGATCAGTGTGCCGTATACATTTCAGAGCCCTTTATTACATTTTACAGGACTCTGATACATTTCTAGTTTCACTTTCAGCAGAATAATGCGAAAAAATTCTCTAACATTCTTTTTCTTGGGGGGGGGGGGGTGCAGGGGCGTAGACAGCATGGGGGGGGGGGGGAGAGATGGGGTATGCATCCCCCACTCCCCCCCCACTTTTTGAAGTGGATGTACATGTAGATATACTTCCAAGGGAGAATTTTAGCACCTGCAACAGCTGGGGGGGGGGGGGGTAGTCCGACGATTGGAGTTTGGAGGCAAAATGTGCCCTCTGCCCTATTAGCTATCTCCCTCCCTCCTCCCTCCTCCTTCCTCCTCACCTGGCCACCCCACGTCCTACCAGAGGGAAAAGAAAATTGATCTAACAAAACAGTCAGTGCCACAGAAGAAAAGAAATGAACAAAAATGCATGATCATCTATCACTTGATGGAGTGATGTGCCCCAGTCGAAGATATAAAATGAAAGCTCACTTTAAGTTTCGTCCCACTTTCTCTCTTTTCTTCCTCTCAGTTAACTTTCAAGATATTCTCGACTCTAACATATCTGGTAGCAGTGGCGTAGACAGGTTCTTATACCTGGGGGGATGATTTGCTGTTCACGAGAAATCGAGGATCAATTTCGCATACAGATACACACACACGCACACGCACACTCACGCACATGCACACTCACACACAAACACACACCCACACACATACACCCGAATGTACAGACATAAATGGAAGATATACGCACCGTGACCAACGAATATAGAATATGGACTGACACACATTATTGCATACCGGTATTTGCATCACGCAATTTATCTTTTTTTTAAAATTTTGTTGTTACACAACTTCAGAAAAAATGTGACGGCACCGAAATTACCCAAAAGTAATATAAATAACTACATAAATCAAAATAATGATCGCTATAGTTATGATAGTAATCGTCATTTCAGTCACATTCAGTTAACGATGACGATGATGATGATGATGATAACTATTATTACTATCATAAGCATAATAATAATAATAATACATTACTAATTATTATTATTATCATCATCATTATTATTATTATTATTATCAATATTATCATTATTATTATTATTATTATTATTATTATCATTATCATCATTATTATCATTATTGCTGTTCCTATCATTTCTAAACATGTTAATTCGGTTTAATTGTAAGCAAACATCCTTCCCTAAACCCCCCAAACCATACCCCTCATCCCCCCACTGTCTACGCCCCTGCCTGGTAGGAAAAAGTACTTGAATTCTTGAGCATCAACTCCATCCAACACTTGGAGGGATGTGCCACAGGTGAATTGTCACTTGGTCTAATCCCACTTTGTCTAATGCCCATTTGGTCTCATCCCACGTGGTCTAATCCTATTTTGTCTACAACCAGTTCGCTAATAACCATTTGGTCTTATTGCTACTTAGCCCATTTAACATTTCGTCTAATTTCCAGTTAGGTTATGCCCAATTCGTCTGATACCCACTTGGTCTAACATCACTTAGTCTATCTGATTAAACGAACTTGGAAAAGACCAAATGATCATTACACAAAATGAGGAAAACTTAAGTAGATAAAGTGGCGATTATAGACCATTTGATCATTAGCCAAAATGACAATTAGCCAAAGTGGGTATTAGACCAAGCGATAATTGGACCAAACGGCAATTAGACCAAATTGATAGTAGACAAAATGTGTTTAGCCATAGTGGTGTTAGATGATCTGGGAATTAAACTAAACTGGTATTAGACCAAGTGGCTATAAACCGTACCCCAGGTCCAAGAAATAAAACGAAAGCCAAGTTTAAGTTTCCTCCCACTTTCCCTCTTGTTCTTCCTAAATCAACAATTTCTCTTATCCTTTACGGGCTGAAGTATGGTAATTATGGTGTTTATATGGTGTTTTGAACCCCCAGGAAAAGGTGCTGCAGTGTTGTATAAATCCAAATATCACCATCATGCATTATCATTATCATCCTCATCGATTAAAATAGCAAAATTAGGCTTACAAATACTTTAACTGTAAAGTAATAGTTTTGCTTGAAATTATTCAAAGAGTACACACAAGGCTTTCATAGATTTCCTTTTGGTAGTTTTAACCTGTTGAACCCTATCCCTGTTTTTTTAACCTTGATTTGTAAACCAAATTTTTACTCTATTTCTTGATTCTCATAAATTTCTCAACAAACTTCCGATATGTTGTACAATACATATAGCGAATATTCTAATTCATGCAATGGCAGGAATTAGATAATTCACTATTTATTCAGTATTGCAATCATTAACTTTGGTATCGGCTGCAATGTAGCAAATAGCATAGAATACAAAAAAAAAAAGAAAAAAAAAAGATAATTTACCAAAGGAATTGCTGAAGTTTATTTGAAAATCTATTACACCTGCATTGATATAAATCATAAGCCAATAATACGCCAAATATTTTGAGGTCCAGTAGGGGAACTGATACAATGAAAGACTAAACATTCATTTATTCCGATGCTCATGTGTTATTATACAGTGGAATCAGAATCAACTATAGGCACCGCAGAACCGCTGAGCATAAATTCCTGATGCTGTAGATACTGGAGTGGATTTCTCTGTTATCGGAAAAATGGTCAAGTAGAATCATTACTTGACTCTTGCACCCAGTCAGCGGAGCACATTTTTACTGCAATTTAACATTTTCCCCCCTCGTTTTTTAGCTCATGAGGGCAATTTCAAAGGTTTAAGGAGCAAATCGCTGTTTGCCCTGTGTTTTTTTTTTCTCGCTGTTTTCATATAATTCTATTGACTGGTGAATGAACTGTTCTTTCATCTTCAGGTTTGCTAACCGTCAGCTTTTGACTAATGTCCTCATCGTACAACCTTCGCATGTGCTCCTTCAAATGACCAATATTTCTGCTCAGCTGTGCGGAGATCGCTATGACAGGTAACTTGATCCTATCTTGGAACTCTGTCAAGTTGGTCTGGGACTCCTTGAGATCTATCTTGTTCCCAACGATTGCATGCGGTCTCTCTGAAAGACCAGGCTGGTACTGTTCAAGCTCATAGCGGAGATCGGACAGCTGCGACCAGGGCTCCTTGACAGAGAGGTCGATAACATAAAGGAGGCAACGGCAACGCTCGATGTGACGCAGGAATGAATGGCCCAGGCCTCGGTTTTGGTGGGCGCCTCTGATCAGTCCAGGTATATCTGCAACTGTGAGAAATGAACGAGGCATGCCATGAAAATTAGTTCTCAGAATAAGTTGGAGACCTGGAAATTTGATGTGATCATTTTTACAATATTTAGAGGAGATTTGTTCCTACAAGAATGCATCTTGCATACTGTTATAGAGTTATCAAGAGTATTGCTCAAAAAACCAAAAAAAGTTAGTTCATTATACGTAAAGAGTGAAGTCTTCTTAATTTGTTTTCAATTTACAGCACATCATAACCTAACCCAACCCCCCCCCCCCCCCCCAAAAAAAAAAAAAAAAAAAAAAAAATCAAAATCAAAATCAAAAATCAAAAAATTACATGTATTGTGAAGTTTCCTTCCTGCAAATATCTTATGCTCAATTCAACATAAAAGCACAACTGAAAACTAATATTTTGGAATGAGTATTCTTCAAGTTTATTCCTAAACCTTGAGAGTAAGTGGCATCATGGGTGATTACGTGTAATGTTCATCTTTTTAATACAAATAAAAATTTTTGGTTACTTTTTGGGCTTACCTGCAACTTGCTCCATATCATCATACATGACCATGCCAACATGTGGATTGAGTGTAGTAAAGGGATATGATGCTACTGCAGGCCTTGCTCGTGATAGTGCCCTAAGTAGAGTAGACTTACCAGCATTGGGAAAGCCAATCTGAAAATTATAAAAGAACATTTACATCCTAATGAAGTACTTAACCACTTATGTTAAGCTGATTGGGCTCATGTTTTTCCTATTAAAACAAAAATACTGGTATCAAATTTCTGGACTGCTCTGAATAAATGCATACATTGTAAATCTAGCATGAAAAAAAAATTGTTTGCCTTTCATTTGGATTCTCAAGCTCTTCAGGACTTGCTTAGAAATTTGTTAAAATTCAGGTCAAAGATGATATGTACCGGTATGTTTTGTGTCCTTCAGACTTTTGCTAGACTACCGGATAAGTTGTTGATGAACATTAACAGTATATTCAACTAAACAGACTGAATAAGGATAATACTTTTTCACATTACATTTAAAGCTGATATCATGACATTCTAATTAACTAATGAGGAAGGCCTTTGTCATGATCATAAGCAATTTGTCTCTTGATTATCTTTTGCCTAGTGGATGGCCTTTCCTCTCTTCTTTACTTTATCAACTTCTTGCATAATTTTTTTTTTTCCTAGAAGTGATATACATAAAGAAATCCAAAAGTGAAAATTTAAAAAAAGAAAAAGAAAACACCTGTCAATCAACAAGAGAAACTTACCAGTCCCACATGAGCCATTGTCCTTAGCTCCAAGTTAAGTACCCGTTCCTCGCCTGGAGTCCCACATGTAGCAACCATGGGGGTCTTGTGCTGGGCCGTCACGAAAGATAGATTGCCACGCCCTCCCTCACCACCAGAAGCTAACATAAACTGAAATAACAAAAAAAAACACAAAAATGAAAAGCAAACAAGTTCAAACATGAATAAGCGACCATCTTAATTTAATCTAAAAAGCTATGTACATTCATTTGGGTTTCTGTCTGCAGCCTTTGATAGATAGAAACAGGGGGGCAAAGGTCTCACCTCCTATGACTTTTCAAGTGATCAAAAAATAGATTTTAAAAAGAGTATAAAAAGAAGAAAAAGAGGAGGAGGAAGAAAGAAGAGTATGGGAAAAGAGAGGGCTGGGTCATGCAAATATATACATACCTCACAAAAAGTAACTAACCACTTTGTCTTTTGATCATAGCTCAAATATTGTGTACTGTATCGGACAATTTTTAACAGAATTTGAAAGAAAATTTAATTCCAAACATTTTGACTTCATTTGTTGAAATCGAATAAAGAATATGAACACAATGACGATTCATATGCAAATACCCGCAAAATAAAAGTTGCAGCAATCCCTACTGATATGGCAGCCTCTCTTCACGTAATGGATTTCTGGTTGTGGACTTCATCTCTTTGTTTTTTCAGACAATAGGGTATAAACAAAAACACAAGGTGGTCTATAAATGACATTCAAAACATGGGCCAATCAAAGTCATTCCAAATGCATGAGACAGTGGATGTCTGTCAAGGAAAAGTGTTAAAAGGATGCATAGGGTGTTTGTGCGGCAAGATGTCATCTCTCATTTTCAGACAACCTAGGCATCCTTTTGGGCGCTGACACTTTTCTTTGCCAGACATCCATTGCCTCATGCAATTCGAATGACTTTGATCGGCACATGTTTTTACATTGTCATTAATTTAATACACCACCTCTCTGTTTTTGTTTATACCCTATTGTCTGAAAAAAAAGAGATGAAGATGACAGCCAGAATCCATTCTGTGAATAGAGACTGCCATATCAATAGGGATTGCTGCAACTTTTATTTTGGGGGCATTTGCATATGAATCGTCATTGCGCTCACATTCTTTATTCGATTTCAACAAATGAAGTGTCAAAATGTTTGGAATTAAATTTTCTTTCAAATCCTGTTAAAAGTTGTCCGATAAAACACACCATATTTGAGCTATTATCAAAAGACAAAGTGGTTAGTTACTTTTTGTGAGGTGTGTATTACCCCTATTTTTTCATTAAAAACATAAATAAGTTGACCTATGAATCATCTTGCCTCCCCCCCCCCCCCTATCAAAATACCCTGGCACCACCCCTGGATAGAAACTTTGAAATGAAAATCATATTTTATTTACGCACTGATATAATTCTACACAACTTACTGTGTCATGTTCATTTTCTAAGTCCTTGATGATGGCACCATTTTCTTTCACCAAAGTACCAATGGGGACCTTGGTAAACAGCAAGAAGTAAATAAATCAAGTTAATTTATGACATTATTGTTCAGGTTAGACATTTCCATTTGACAATACTATAAAGAACTGTCATATCTTTCTTTTAAAAATCTCATTATGTGACTTAATAATAATAATAATAATATGGTCCATTTATATAGCGCAGCTACTATATGCATATACTCTACTGCGCTCTACAAAGTTAATATTATTACCCCGGCTGAAGGAGCTGCCATGCAAGGCACTAACAGGAATTTCTTCCTACCGGGTACCCACTTATACACCTGGGTGGAGGGTGGCAAATGTGGATTAATGTCTTGCCAAAAGACATTAGTGCCAGGCCGGGATTCGAACCCTCAACCCTTTAAGAGTCAAGTGACAGAACCACTACACCATGACACCTCCACTTAACAATAAAAGCAATCTAACCAAAATGCAACATTTCATACAACAGCAGATTTGTGGACAGAGAATTCTATCACTCTGCAGACTACACGGATACCCCTTAACTTGACACAACTGAGTGTAAGAGTTAAAACAGTGAAGGAAATTACCTTTATGACAGTGTGTTTGCCATTTCGTCCATGACGATTCTGACTCTTTCCTCTTCCCCCTGCCTCTCCTCGATACAATGGATAGATACGTTCTAGTGACTTCATGCTCTGATCACCTAGGTGACAAAAGTTTGAGAAAAAAAAAGGGAAAAAAGCCATAAATGATATGCAAAGAGTGTTTTCATCAATAAAAAGGCATTTGCTTAGTTGGGTGACCAGAAGTCTGCTGGCTTTATTTGTCAGAGACACAGGTTAGAGCTAATGTTAGGTAAAATGCATGGTAAAGAATTGAAGTTGTGATCTCAGAATTTTGTTGGTCATGAAAATTGATTGCGGAGCACTTATTCCTTGAACATGTGTAGCACTTTTCAGATTAAATGAAAACAGATCCCCTCCCCCCCCCCCCCCCCCATTAAAGGAATTGGCTAACTTTGTGAGCAGCAGATTAAAAAAATTCTCAAACTAAGATGAAACATGTGTATGAGTACTTGTATTTGTAGTAAAAAAAACCTGAAACCAACCATAATTTGGAATGAAAACCTGTTCGTAAGACACAAACCGCAATTTAATTATTTTTTTATTACTTTATTATTTTTGGTCTCAGAGACAATAAATAAGAGGACCGTTTTACTCGAGTTTAAAAAAAATGTTATTTGCCTCCCTCTGCGTGATACGCCAATACACAGAGTATGGTCCTGTGAGCCATGCGCACATGCCTACTTCTTACGTCTAGTCTGTGCAATGGACCCTTATATATTTTTCAAACATTGGTTCACATTTCTAATATTTAAACATACTTCCTGTGGATATTATACTTTGAAACTTTCAGACTGATATTTTTACACTATAACCCTTATGTTTATCCCATTTTCATGAAGCAAAATGAGATTTAAAAAAAATTATAACAATGTTAACCAATGCCTTTAATTTGGTGAAGACAGATGGATCCTTATTGGAGTATCCCCCCCCCCCCCCCCCGCCCCACTGAGATAACCAATTCTTTTGGTCTAGATATAAAATACCTACTTTGAACAATGACATGGCCTCCATTACCGCCATCACCACCATCAGGACCTCCAAATTCTACATGAGCTTCTCTGCGTAGAGACACACATCCATCCCCTCCTTTACCACCAACTACTCGAACCCTCCTCCAGTCAATGAAATGTTTTGACTGTCATAGTTGAGAAAAACAGAAAAAGTCAGATAACTTTTTAATATTATTATTATATTAGTGTTGTTTGAGTGCATTGATTTATTGTTGGGTCTACACTGCACAAAGTTAAGATCAGTAATGCTCTTATAAAGGCTTATCTGATAACCCATGGTTGGATCTTGGAAGAATAATGGTTTAAAAGGATGAGGCATTGAATACACTGAGAAGTCAAGCACTGAGAGTTTGACAATTTTCCAATGCATCAACAAATATTACTTTTCAGGCATTGTGATCAAATTACATTGGCAAAATAGCTTTTGATCCAATTCATTCCTTAGTTTTTTTCACTTGATTTGGATAAAAGTCATTAATGATACAATAATTTCCCTCATTAACCCATTCATGACAGGAATTATTTAAAGCCTAATTTGATCAGCTTTTATTCTTCAAATTGGCAACACCAACATTTTTATTTTATTGCTACATTTTTCTTATAAAACGTCATGTATCTGAAATGAATATAAATTGACAGAAATTATGATGAGAAGTCCAAAAGTTGCCAATTTGCAGGGGAAAACAGTGATTTTAAACTTCCTATCACATTGCCAATTTAAGGATTTTAATGCTTTTTTTCCTTTAAAAAATTTTCAGCATCAAACAATGAATATTGACGCAACCAAAATGGGCACAGTTTGTGTAGAATTTTTTGCTCTTTCTGCTCATGTATTTGGTATGATTTTTATGGCTTTGCATCAAAAGATATTAGGCCAAACCACAAAATGTGGACCTCTGTCACGAATGGGTTAATCTGTATCAGATTTAGGATTGAAATTTTAAGGTCCATACCAGCTTTTTCTCACTTAGATTCTTTTTTCTCCTTGGAGGCATGGATGACATTGCTCTCTGGATGTTGTTCACATTCTGCAATAGCTGACGGAAACGAAGGATTTGTTGATGATGATGATACAAAGATGTAGCCATGGTGTCTTACTAAAGTGAAGTTGTAAGACTTGTTCCTACAAGAAGACATTGTTAGGAATTAAGGAAAAAAAATTAACATTAACTCCAAAGAACATCGTATGACTATGAGAATGATATACATACCAACAAAAACAAAACAAAATAAAGACCCCAAACACAACTTTTCAAAACAAAATTGTACAAAGTATATATGAACAGTAAGACAAAGAAGAGACATTAAATAGCATTCAAAGATCCAGTTCTGTATGGACATGTCATAGAAGACTTCAGTTTCTGTCACTCATCCTTCAGATTTTTCAAGCATACTTTACTGGTAGAGGCCCAGGGCCCAGCCCCATCACTGATTTATTTGTTTTCATTTTCAGGAACAGAAAATAGACTGCATTTGAAGAGGTCCAAAAATCAGTACTTCTGAACTGCTTTTGATAACATAATAGCTGAAAGCATGCCATGATTAAAAATTCTCAATCAGCCATTTCTTTTAAGTTTGAGATTTAAAACTTCCGTTCCTCATCGTATGTAAAGCTATCTACAAGTTCAAACAGTTGAAATTCAGTCTTCAAAATGTGGAGTAAAGACCAGAAAATCTACAGGAGAAATCCTTCATTTCCATACCAGATGCGATATGATGAGATGTGACTAACTTCGCCAAACTCACTGATGTGACACTGACAGTGTACATGTACATACTTTGACGTTTGGTGTAAAAATTTTGAATTGCAACTCTAACGTTAGCTCTGTTTTAACTTTCGTTGTTAATTTAATAATGATAATAATCTACAAAACATTGTCCAAGTCTCGAACTTAACTTCAGACAGCTCCGGGGGGGGGGGGGGGGGGCACTCAGTATATAATGCGTGGTGGGTATGTGCCGCTGAGAAGACCCCATTTTTACACTCAAATTTCCGTTCAAAAGCATAGCATTTTTATTTTATTGAGAAAAATAACAAAGAAAGCCGTTCCAAAGCATATCATTTTCTTCTTATCGAGAAAAAAGAAGAGAGAAATCTGTTCCAAAGCTTCGCATGTTTTTCGTTACGACGTTCCGGCCGCATTGATCCGCTTCAATGAGCTGCATTTTTGGTGAAAAGCGGCCCGCAGAGCGCTGTCCGACCATCGCCTCTGCGCGAGCACACCCGGCCGGCTAGCTGCATGCACGTATGCCCGTTCCATAGGGATACATATGCACTCACACGCAGGCGAACCGTTCCAAAGACCCCCGTTTTCACAAACATTTGTAGTTCCGAAGCCCGTTCCGAAGGCTCTCCTTTTCACAATAAGCCCGTTCCAAAGCCCCCGTTTTGTGTCTCGCCAGCGGCACATACGTACCACTTTTGGGGTCGAGTACCCCCCCCCCCCCCCCCCCCCCCCCCCGGGCCGCCGCCGCCATTACACTGGTGATTATGGAGTTCCTTGGACTCTGGAGACTAATGTCCAATCCAACTGTGCATCATTCCATCAAAACTAAGAAATAATTCATACGATCTACAATTTCACACATATCGACTCATAAGCAGGTGAAGCGTTGTGATCATATATGGTAGGCACCTTGGGCCGGGGACACACAAAGTTGTATACTCTACATCATCTACAATGAGCATGACAAGGACAAGTTAATCTTGTTATCATATGTTTGAGAAATAATCGAGACAAACCCACTCATCCTGTGTATTCGGTCAATGAATTGACCTCATCCCAAAAATGTGACAAGTCTGTACCGGAATAGAACTACATAGCATGCTTTTCTACTGGTTACTCGACGACATGTCGTCATGTTCGTCGACCTACAAGTCTGATAAGCATCAGTTTTCTTCTTAAAATTCACCATTTTCAGTTCACTCATCAGATATGAAGCAGAAAGGGGAAAATTGAGAGCCTCAGGAACATTGCTAGTAAGTAAAATCAAAACTTTTCTTCTCTTTTATAGAAGATCCAAGTCAATGTATTTTGCGTTCGCGTCGGCAATTTGTTTCGCTATTAAAAACGCCATTTTGACCTATGCCGGGTGAGACAAACCAGTCAATTCATTGACCAAGTACGCAGGATGATAGAATTCTGTCTCTAACAGTCGTCGCTAGCCTCGTATTCTGGTAGGTTCGGCACTCCTCCTTCGACTGTTAAAGACAGAATTCTTCGCCTTCGTAGTAACAAGATCAGGATGAGTGCCAGCCAAGCATACGCTAGCACGACACGAATGTCAATACGTGGTTCTTCACTGAATAAACGCGAAACCCAGACTCCAATCTCCAATCAAAACACGATTATATTCCGGTTAAAACGTTAGGAAACATTGGATGACATTATACTTGACAGATACCTAAGTTCTAAGTGCATCAACATGTCACAAACCTTTTGCTTGTCTGTAAACCTTGGAAAAAACACAATTTTCAGAGCTCTCAGTCTCACTGTACTCACGCTAGGACTATTCATGAATATGTATGAGATGAAGTGAATATTCATTTAGCACCCAATTAGCTTAGTATTGAAATCCACCCGCGTGGGGGGGGGGGGGGGGGGGGGGGCCGGGGGGGCGATGGAGGCTGTCCACTTTGATATAATAAGGGGTATGGGGGTTGATCAAGTGGTCATTCCATAGTTGTTTAAGTTGTTGATCAACCCCCATACTCCTAATATTATATATCAAAGTGGACAGCCTCCATTGCCCCATTCAATTCATCTCATACATATTCATGAATATTCATACCGTGAGTACAGTGAGCTGATATTGTGTTTTTCCAAGGACAGACAAGCGAAAGGTTTATGACATGTTGATGCACTTAGAACTTAGGTATCTGTCATCACCACCACCACTACCATCATTATCATCATCATCAACAACAACAACAACAACAACAACAACAACAACAACATCATATCATCATTAATTTAATCAATATCAATCAGTCGACTCAGTCAGAATTTCTGTACTTCATTATCTTTTGTTTTGCTCTCTATCTTGGTATGTATATCCATGACATTACAGGGGCGTCGATCGGGGGGGGGGGGGGGGGTGGGGGGGCTATTCTGAAGCATAGTTTCTAAATGAAAAAAAATCAATGCTTATCAATTCTGCGTTTATTGGAGGCAATCTGCCACCCCCCCCCCCAAAAAAAAAAAAACACACACACACACAAACACATACACGCGCGCGCGCACACACCCACACACACACACACACGCCTCCGAATCAACGCCCTACATTCAGTTCAGTTCAGTTCACAAAGATAAAGAGATCATAACTAACTCATAACAGCACAAAGTCTTCCTAGAAATTAGATTGATCAGCTTTCCTCCTCAAATCGGCAACAGTTATATTATTTTTTCTCCTACATGGTTTGGAAAAAAATTAAAACATGAACCAGTCTGAACATGCTGAATGAAAATTGCAAAATTGAACAGAAAATTGTCAATTTGAACACGAAAATAGTGATCATATATTTTACACTGCTGAGCCAGCTCAGAGAGTTAAATGATTGTTAAAATAAAAACAGCTCCTATTTTTTTTTCTGATTGCCACAACAGACTGTATCGAAAATGGTCCCCAAATTTTTAGTGATTTTTTTCTTCGCTTTTTTTTATTTTCTAGCATTCTGAATCTGCAGATGATACGAAAGTGTCATAGAGGCACTCTTCTTCTATGTGTTAATGACTACAACAGACGAGGTAAAGGAATTAATTATTCATTACGATACTTTAATTTCAAAATGTAACATACAGAAATCACATCTTGTTTGTGTCGATCCATCGCAATTATCATTTTCTTAATATGACATTACATATAAAAATATCAACAGTTGCAATTTCTAGAAGTACATTTTCCATTAAAACAAAAAGTCACACACATATTAATTTCTTGCAACGTCGTTTTATGCTGCAAGTAGGTACATAATTATACATATATTTCCAGACCTTTTTTTCCTTTTTGTGTTCATAAAGTTACAGTACTTGAGAAATAGGATTCGTACTGTATCTTCAAAATATCAATTCTATACATATATATTTTATTCGAAGAGAAGAGAGCCTGTATACATCTTGTACATAGCTCTCCATTTTTTATCTTGATAAATAAGAATAAAGTACTGATATTTACAAAAAAGCAGGGAAGACTGCAGATGAAGGAAAAAGAGAAAAATAAATACATGTATAGGTAGATAAACATCATTATGAGAGAAAATATCGAAACTAAACTAAATCAGTACTCATTTTGTTTTGACCGTTGATGAAAACTGATGGGTACTCGGGATACATTGAAAAAGTAACATTAGAGCTAGAACATGATTAAACGAGTCAGTGATGATTTCATCTCTTTATATCAATTTCCACTTGGTGTCAAGACTTTTACCCAAAATGATAAACATTTAGAAAATTAACCAGAACGAGGTAATTTCAATATCCATGGAAAATAGGCATATAATTTGTTTATGTTTACAACTAATGTAAATTTACACATGATTCGAATGCAACAAAGAATATTCCCTTTTACATCCCCATCAGCGAATTAAAAACAAATGAAACGTAATTAATACTTAGTTTAGCTGAGAGACGTTGCTTGAACATGTTGAAGGGGTATGGGTGTTAACATCCCATTCCAAATAGAAATCTGCATTGAGGACAAGTATTATTTTATCCTTGTCGACAAATATGAAAATGTTTTCCTTTTTCCGAGGTGGGGGTCCGACGCCTAGTTTAAATAGCAATGGCTTCGACACAATGCATGTCAGATTTATCGTCAAAGCCTAACTTCAACTCTTTACAGACTATTGGAACAAAGGGGAAACTGCCAAAGTCGACTCTAGATCAATTATTCTCCAAACAATGCGGCAGTCCAGAGTTTTGCTGCACAGCAAGTTAAGAATTAAATTGCTGTGAAAGTTCTAATTGAAATCCCTGTGTACTTCGATAACAGAACTTAAATATTGATAATACTGGGATAAATAAGTTACAGAGCTAATGTACGAGCTAGGAGAGAAACTACGAGGACGCCGAGAAGACCCGCGAAAGATCTGAGGTCACTAGATCCACTATCAATATAGTTCTTGCCGGGACACATGCGGCAGGTATCGGGGCAAACGAGACCCATGTAATCGGGCTTCGACTCGCACATACCAGTTTCAGCATAGTAGGAACAGTAACCAGTGGAGTCTTGACATTGGACTGAAGAAACGAGAAAATAAAAAAGACGAATTGGAGTCAAATTATTACAGGAGTCATTTCAAAGTATTGCATGGTAATTCGTATGGAGAGTACACCTTCAAATGGGCGTGGCTGTTAAAATTCATTACGAAATATTTATTGAATCATTTTATCGCCCAATATATGCCAGTAAGATTTGTGGACGGAGGACAGGTTGGTCACGCACTGATATTTTCAAGCCAAATGTTATTCCCTGCCCGCCCTATAGGCCTCACGATTATCGGGATGGGGGGGGGGGGGGGGGGCGTGCCCTTGTATGTGTACATTAATATTCCAAACACTATATTTCTAGAGTAATAACATAGTTTTTATACAGCAATAATGATGATTTAAGAAAATGTTTTGCTTTAAAGACATACTGTATTCTAAAGAGTTTTCGTTTTGCACTTTTTTGTAGTAAAACGCTTTTCCATTTTCCATTTTTACATAATCACAATATGAATCTACCGTTCGACTTTGGTTGTCGGTTTTGTTGTCACCACCGGCGTAAATCCACTTTGAGGAGTGGGGGGGGGGGGATGATCGACTTTTTTTCCGATTTTTTTTTCTGTCGAACTCACACTTAAGTATATACACACACCCTCACCTACCCGTATATTCATATGCACACATTTTAATTTCAATTTTGCGAGCGAGCCAAAAATAACCACTTTTCTGGTTTTTAATCGCATTTTCAAACAGAAATTCTAAAATACGATGGTCGTTTATGACAGATTATCAAAAATTTTACTAGCTGATTAATCAAAATATCATTTCTTCCTTAAAAAGTGTGTGGGGGGTATTTGTACACGCCATCCCTCCTCTCGAAAAAGTGGGGGGGGGATATATTCCCCCATCCCCACCCACCCCCCCCCCTCCGGAATTAACGCCAATGGTTGTCACGATTTACTCTGATAAGTGCAAGTAACAAACTTCATGTATATGTCTTTGTTGAAAAATATTATTCCAAAGGTGATTAAATCAGTTACTGGACTATTGAACAAATAGCTTGAGACTTTACCTTGAGGGAGCAGTTCGAGAGGAGAGCTGGCGGCACAAAGGTTGCAACTCTTCCTGCACTCGTAGTTCATGTAACCAGGATTCAATGTACACTGGTCATTCCTTGCCCAGAACTCACAATTTTCGTGGAAGTCCTCACAAACTGCAACGAAAAATGATTCAGTTAAATCTAACAGTTGACTGTGATATGACTGCATTCCATATATGAAAGAATATGATTCGTCCTTCTTCTGTATGGAACAAAATCATTCTATATTTTGAAGTGATTCTCCGTGTCTGCGATATTCTGTTTGCTTTCAAATCAACAATTAAATGTTGGAAGGAACTTTCGACAGATATCTTTGGAGGGCGCTATCTTAAACGAATTAAACACAACTTTGATTCTCTGCAGATTAAATTTAAATAGAAAAAGGAAAATCTGGTATAAGGAGCGAGCTAGAGGTGAGTACAGAATAAAGGAATACCGTCATGCAGTTAACAAAATCATTTCATAATTACATAGGCCTACAGTATACCTCCACAAAATTCTGAAACTTTTCCCAGTTTTGTTGTGTGAAAATTGGTTATTCTTGCTTTATGTTATTTAAGCACTGGAACAACCAATATTGCAAGAATAAATACACAAGACCATTTACAATATTTGATTGTTTAGGGGGATTTCTTAAAACTTGTCTTGTTGTATAAAACATGTACATGATCTCAGAAATTTTTGAAACATTTTAATTTATATAAAAACTATGCCTCAATACCACGCCTGGACCAAGATATGATTCTCTCTCTAAAAATGCCAGGAAACGAAATACACATGTACAAGCATTTTGCTTGTTTCAACTGAGGCGAAAATCGTTCTTGAATTACAGCTGACAATCTAATGCCTAAATATCACTAGTCCACTTTAATTCTTTTAAAGAAAAAACACAAAAGACTTCAAAATCACAAGGTGTCTGAATAATTTTGCTGTTAACTGTACATACATATAAAAGAAGCGAAAATACTCGTTCGTCTTCTTGTTTTTCTTCTTCTTTTAAAGAAAACCTAATTAATCATAAATGTGTATGTCAAAGTAACTGATGAGCCTCTATTTTACCTTCCATCACTCCGCTACCACCACATTGTCCACAAGAGCGGGGGCAGAACTCGAGCATATAGCCCGGATTTTCGGTGCACTGCCTGTAACGGGCCCACTCAGCACAATTCTCGTTCATGTCTTTGCAGTTTTCTGTTCAGTAAACGTAACAAAAGATAAATAGGAACTATTTAACGAAATTTGTTTCATGATAATGAAATGAATCGCTACCCCAGCTACGCTTCTTGCCAATTCTGCAACACACTCTCTTGAATCAGGGAGAAATCCGCATCATTACAAAATCTAATCATCATAATCATGCAATTTAGTCATAAAAATAATAAATAAATGTCATCAGTGTGAAATGTAGTCATCATGACCTTTTAGACATCATCCTGAAATTTAGTTTTAACCAACCTGATAACCATAAAAAATCCAAACCATAACTGATGCAGGAAATGTAAGCATAAAATTGCAATCTAGGTTATCATATGGAGACCTATACAAATCACCCTTTTCTATGATTAATATATTCTTTTTACATAATCTTTCAGAGATTTGCATTTAAAAGTAACCAATCTCTATGCTCACCAGCCGGGGGTACAGTCTCACATTGATTACAGCTTTCAGGACAGTTGGGCAACATCCATGTAGGGTTGAGATCACACTCACCCACACTGGCCCAATAAGCGCAATTATCGTTCATGTCCTTGCAGTCTGGAAATTAAGGGAGAAAGAAGAGATATTTCAGTTGTAAACAAATAGTCCCTCAGTAAGAATATTTTATTATCACTTCCTTTCTGCTAATTTCTACGGAGTCCAATTTGACTCGGGAATGACGTCAGCTGGGAGTTAAAGTGACTCAGATTTCCAAATTTATTTGACTCGGAATGGTGTAGCGTCAACTGAGAATCGACTGAATTCGGGTCAAAGCAACTCCATTCCGAGTCAAATTAATTAGGAAATCCGAGTCACCTTAACTCCGAAAAGAGTATAATAACAACACATGTAATGCTATAGTTAACAACTATGCGGAGAATCATGCTCCAAACTGATTTTGATTATCATTATCATTATCCATTTCATGTCTTTTTACATGGTTGCAGCACATCAACATTATCGCGAATTTTTCCTCCGTGCAGATAAGGGTCGTGTATGAATATAGGTCATACCCTCTTACATGACATTATAATGACATAAAGATGACCAGTTTAAAAAGATATACGAATTGCAAACTTTTCACCGGCACTCATCCACTTGCACGTACTTACAATTTCTCCTTTTTTCTACACTTTTTTTTCTACAAACTCTGATTATATAAATACTGGGAACAAGTCATTTAGTCATTATATACGTGACACGCTTATAACTATTCTGACTCGTATGTTAAGGCATCATGTAGCCCCCATCTTACTGTTTGCTATCGTTTCCAGCGTTCTTGCTTATGATAGCTTGCACCTGCATTTATCTTGATTTCTTGACTCAACTCCATTATTTTAATACCATCTTAGTATATGATCTTTATATATATATATATATATATATATATATATATATATATATATATATATATATATTGGAAGAAAATAAATGAAATGAAGCTGACGTAGCTCTCGATCATGTCCTTTTATTATGGCAAGCTTTCGGCCAACATGGCCTTCATCATTAATTGTTCAGTTATGTATCATTATTCCTAAAGTTGATTAAGTATCATTTCCGTATCATTTCGGTATATTATTTTGATATTTAATTGTTCAGTTATGTATCATTATTCCAATTACGTATTATTTCGACATTATTTTGATATCACTTCTATGTGTATATTATTTTGCCTGTTCGTTTCTTATCTGTTCAGACCTGATGAAGGCCATGTTGGCCGAAAGCTTGCCATAATAAAAGGACATGATCGAGAGCTACGTCAGCTTCATTTCATTTATTTTCTTCCAATGTGTACTAAAATGAAGCACTGCACACGTTTTGCGAGGGGACATCTTTCTCTCTCTATATATATATCGGAAAATAGCATTGAACACGGATTTTCCGATTTTGCAGTGCCAAACACCTTTTCATAAATATATATATATTTGTCACGCTTTATTTGTATCAAATCTGATTTGCATCGTTATTGTATCCACTCTTTGTATTTGATTTCTTTAAAAATGCAGACACTTCTGAAAAAAAATGTTAAAAGATCATCAAACTCACCATCATTAGTTCCGGTTCCTGCAGAAAATAAAATTCAAAAAGGGAGATTTTATTCCTATGTTTTATCTTTTAATTGCTTACCAAAAGTTATCAATATCCTCATTGATATGAGATATTGATAATTTTTTGCTAAGTTTATATCTTACTAGCATCACTACTACTACTGCTACTACTACTACTACTACTACTACTACTACTACTACTACTACTACTGTAGGAGTGTTAATAATAATGATAATAATACTAGTAGTAATAAGAATAAGGTCAACATTAATAATAATAATAATAATAATAATAATAATAATAATAATAATAATAATAATAATAATAATAATAATAATAATAATAATAATAATAATAATAATAATAATAATGATAATAATAATAATAATAATATATAATAAAAGTAATGATAATACTGACCTGTATCAGGATCACAGACGTTGCAGCTGACCTTACAGTTAGCAAGCATCCAGGAAGGGTTATTTTCACATTCACCAGCTGCTGCCCAATCAGGACAATATTCGTTCATATCAACGCAATCACCTTCCTCGGGTACTGCCAATAAAAAAAAAGGTATCATAATCATAATCAAAGTATAATTGTTAGAGTATCAACACCGCTATCAGTTATCTCATTCATCATTATGCTGCCCAATCAGGACAACAATATTCGTTCATATCATCATCATCATCATCATCATCATCATCATCATCATCATCATCATCATCATTATCACATTCACCAAATGCTGCCCAATCACGACAGAACTGGTTCACGGCACATGGCATCACTGATAATTTTCTTTGAAATCTGGAGGAAAGATTCTCAACTTTTCGGTTTCATAGTTTTTCAGAGATTGTTAAAATATATAGTTTTTAATCATTATTTATATTGTATGAAACAATGAAGCCAAATTTGTTTTCTTTTGCAAGGGACTCATAATGTGCGAACGGCTGTATTACGTAACCTGTTGTTACCGACTTCGCGTCTTTCGACATGTTCGAAATAACAAGCCCTTTCCTTAATTCATTCTCGGGAGCGACAAGGCTCCCGATTGGAAACTTGTTTAGCTGTTCTTGTTTCCAACATTGCTTTATTTATGTCGGTTGAGGTGGATAGCAAAATGAATTTAACTTTCTAGACGAACGAAGACTAGAGAGAAAGATTATAGTTTTATTTTCGATGAGGTTTCGATGGTGTGGAATGGTTTTATTTAAAATAAAATACTCACATGTGGGTCCAACTCCAGCGTCTAAAGAAGACAATTTCATAAATAGGGGAAAGAAAAATATCGTACTTGTAATCAATGAAATACAATACTCTTGTTAATAGATATAGGTTAGTAGTCATTCAGGGGCGTAGACAGCGGGGGGGGGGGGGGGATGACATGTACAATCATCCCCCAGGTGTAAGAACCTGCCTACGCCACTGTAGTCATTGCATCATTTTAGGTTTATGTAATATAATTAACATTCGACTATATACTGCGTTGTACACGAACATCATTTCTTCCCCTTTCTTCTGTTTCTTTTCAAATTCAAGTGAATAAACTACTGGAACAATGATAACATTTCAAAATCAGCAAAGTATATTAATTTTGTTCAAATAATACAAGGTTCTGAGGAAAGAAAATACAATTATAATAAAAGACGATTTAGTTTACATATATTTTTTCAAGCGCCTTTGGCATTTTGTTTGATGCATATGGCTCTTTATAAATAGTCAAAATCTTTATCATTACATAATAAGAGAAATCATGCTGATATGTCAAATTTCTCACTTATAACAATAGTAATAGTAATAATATATATATATTTAATTGGGTTCTGGTATAGCGCTCATGTCTGTCACTCAGAACTGACACTCCTGGTGCTCCATTGTTATATATGCAATAAATATGAGAAGGATATGGAAGAGAAAAAAACTATTAAGATAGGACTACGAGAGAAAGAGAGAGGGGGAGAGAGAGGGGGAGAGAGAGAGGGAGAGAGAGACGGGGGGGGGGGGAGGAGGAGCAAGGGCTATAACGAGAGCGACTCGTCCGATGCCTCTGATATGATAATCTTTGAGGTGTGCCTTAAACATGTTAAAGGACATTTTAACTTTGCATCGCTCTCATCGAACTTACCGCATTCGTAATAGATGTTGATTTTCTCGATGTCGGTGGGGCTGAAGTCAGATCTGTACTCGAGTCGGAAGCGTGGGTCTCGAGACACGATGGTCGGTTGACCGTTGGCTGAGAACGCGGTTCTGTGATAGTGCATGACGGAGAGGTAATCATACGAAACGCCGAGGTGGTCGATGTAGGTCTGTTCATACTTGTCGAAGTTGTATTCCAGACCTGTGCGTTGTAAGAAGGTAGATAAAGACTTCATTCAAGCTCAGATTGATGTTAACTCATTTCCATGTGCATTATTTACAAACTGTTAAATTTTGAGGAACTATATAGAAAACTTATGATATAAATACGTTTTAGTATCATAATTTTTGCCAAATTCTGGCTCTACTTCACGAGAAATGTTACCACAACCAGTTCTATAACGATATTGGAATTTTTATGATGATATTATGTGCATAGGCCTACATGGAAATGCAACATACGTGAATATGACTCGATGACTATTTCGACATATTTTTCGGGGTATATTATTATTATTATTATTATTATTATTATTATTATTATTATTATTATTATTATTATTTATTCGGCCATAAAAATCACATGCAAAATACAATTACATAGGCATAATAAACAGAATGAAATTAATACAAATATCTTTTAAAAAGATAGTGAAAGAGGAGGAAATATGAAGAAAGAATAGAAGGAAAGAAAGAAAGAAAGAAATGGTTTATAATGATGAGCATTTCGTAAGACATTAAGACAACCAAATTTCCTATTAATCTTGCGATGTTGAAGAAATATACTCGCAACCTTTCACCTTTAACAGAAAGGCAATTGAAAAGGAAGCCGAGGGGAAGATGGGAAAGAGACTAGCACACCAACACCCCTCTTAAAAACTTTGATCCTCCATAATATGTCCCGAACCATTCGTGGGCGATCCATATGCATACCTCTAATGATGTTACTGAAATAGATGAACACAAAGCTATCTCGGTCGCTTCTTGTCTGTTCGTGGTGGAATCCAACGGCGTGCATGAATTCGTGAATGATCGTACCCAAGTTCGTAGTGCATCCAGTTCCCAAAGAAACCTGCTGCATGCCCCCAACACGGCCGACCAGGGAATAACATCTGATTATCAAAGATTAAAAAGAAAATAGAATAAAGAACTTTAAACAAAGTTTGTTCTGGTTTGGATTGGTTTGGTTTGGTTTCCTCACCTCACCAGGCTAAGTTCATCCACTGCTGGATGTAGCCCTCTTCGTGATTCCTCCACATCTTTATGTTCTGGGCCAGTCTTGTCCACTTGCTACCCACATATGTTGTAATATCGTTCCGCCATCGTCGTTTCTGTCTCCCTCTAGATCTTTTTCCATATCTTGGTATCCATTCTGTAGCCCTCTTTAACCATCTATTATCTTTTCTTCTGATTACCATGTCCTGCCCATCTCCATTTTGCTTCTTTCACTTTTTCCATGATATCTTTGACTTGTGTATGTTTCTTTGACTTGTGTATGTTTCTTTGACTTGTGTATGTTTTGTTTTGTTTTTGTTTTTGGTTTGTTTTACCCGACAGCTAAGAAAGCATGAATTCTTGTAAGTAAGAAACCAGAGAACCGACGAAACCAGAGAACCGACGGCTTAAGTCCTCTCTCAGAGGGACCTGATAATGAGGATTAATGCCTTACTAAAAAGGGCATTATCTTGCAATTTCGATTCCACATAAAATAACCGTACTTACATTCAAATGAGAAAGAACAAACACTGACAGAAATCAAAGGTGATTCACATCACTGCTTCCACATCATGCCACGCCCCCATCCTCCACTCCTGAACGGGCACTTAAAATGTACGGCCCAAACGAAACTCTTTGTATTTGGCCTACTTTCCATCTTAATCAAGAGCTCTTGGTATGTGAAACAACCTGTTGACCGGGACACCGTTTCTTGAAAGTTGTCAGTCACTGACAATTTCATTAAAATCCTTGGTTTTGATTGGCTGAGAAGCACTGATCACTTACTGTTACTATGGTAACTGTCAGTGACTGACAACTTTCATGAAACGGTGCCCAGTATAGTTTGGACAAATTGGCAAAGGCATGAGAAAATTTCTGAAAAAAGAAATTTCTGGAAAAACCGTGTGAAAATTTTCAGATTTTAACAAAAACACAAATAATGATTAGTGTAGTAAGCCCTTGACATTATCCTCACATAACTATGTCATCAATTTGACCCGGTTATTCTTATTTTGAATAAAAATATTCTTTTTAAAGCGAAAATGATCTATATTCCTTAAAACGACTCTTCTTACCCGTTGCCAGGGAAGATGTAGATGTAATCCTGTTGGTTAGTTCTCTGCACAAACCGGATGCAGGTTGTTGCATGGTAACGTTCCATAGCTCTCACGATACGACCGCGGGTACCAAAATCTGCACCATCAAGAAAAATTATGAAATATATGTTTACTTATAATCGTGTGCTTCGTGCATGGATTAAAGTTTTATGACAATGTTCCTTGGGCGAGCTTTCACGTGAAATTCAACATGATTACCTACTTTGAAACGTCGAGGTGAAAAGCAGTATTTTTTTTTTATTAGACAGCATAAGTTGTCTGTTTCTATAGCTATGCACCTTTACATTAAAAACGGAAAACTAGAAAGAGGAAAAAAAAAAAAGAAAGAAGGATCAGAGGAAGAAGTAATTTATATCCAAATTAAAAAGGGAAGCAGGGAGATTTAAGGAGACGGTGTAGAAAGGATCGTAGCGGCTTCTATTTTTTCTTTCAATTTTTTATTGATAAAAATTACAGCAAAGATCACAAAAATAACGTAACGATGTTTACATAATTAGAAAAAGCAGATATCTGTTTGCTACAAAAATGAAGAAAAATGTGAGGAAAAGCAAAAATGCAATTTTTAAACGTTATTTTTCTATCTCGTCCCTTTCCAGCTATCTTTAAAAAGGGTATTTATAGTTGTTGTTTTTTTCGCAATTCTACGCCACAGTGAACTCTTCTAAAACAATGGAGTGTGAAGGCCATAGAATGACAAGGACTGTCAGTGCATGGGAATCCCATCTAGGTTATTTTCGCCGTCGGCCCCGTTTCATAAAACTTGTTATCAATTTAAAAAAAAATAAGCTACTAAAATCCTTGCATTTGATTGGTTGAGAGCAAATTTGTCATAGATATGTGGCAGTTGTTACTGATAAGTTTTATGAAAAGGGGCCCAGCTGGGCAAGCGCACTGTACAGTCACACCACTAAACCAACTGCTGGCAGATTTCAAACCGATCCATTCTCAGGCATTCATTGTCATGCTATTTTTGTTCGAGCTGGTGTCCTTTTCGCCGGTGTGACAGCGGGTATAAGATTGTATGTAACCTAAATGTTCTTTCTCCCTTTCAGGATGTATCGGAATTCCGCATCACAGGGTTTCACTTCCACCGTTATCATTATGTCAACTTGATATCAAAGTACAGTGGCAATATTTTGATAACATTCTCCTTGTATAACACAGTGCATTTTCAGTGTTAGGACCTCGGTAAGAAAATGGATGCGACGAAACGCTGCTTTGAAATAAAAACATGAAATGCTTAAAATGAATAAAAGGGGGAAAAAAAGATATCTGGATTGAAGAAATAGAACAAGTAGGAGGAAAGAAGGAAAAACACAAAGGAAAGGAGCAAAATGGAATGAAGAACCAGTAAGAAATGGACAAAATAATGAAGATCTGAGGGGAATGAAACATGATCGAAATCATTGATTTCGATGTGCTTACCGTATCGGTTGTCGATGACGTAAGGAACGACACCATTCACCCACCTCATACCACGATCTCGAAGAGCATTTCGTTTCGCTCGCCCGGTCTGTGGAATTCAAAGGGAGGGGGGGGGGGGGGGGTCACCAAAAGATGTTAAAAATAAGCAATTAGTCATATACAATATTTGTACATCTAACGTCTGACTTCCTTTTATTTCATAGCTGCTACGCCAATATATTTTGCTTCGTTTCATGCTATCAAATTGAATACAAATATGATCTATATATATAGAGTACTTTAATCGAGGAGTTTGTCTTCTAGTTATGAACATTGTCATCGCTGTTGTATGGCATTGCACACATGAACAGCAATTTTTGAAAATATTTCAAAAGAGTCTTTCTTTTCTTCTTCTTCTTCTTTTACTTTTCTTTCTTTCTTTCTTTCTTTTTTTTTTATATACTTACAGTCCTGTTACATGGAACTGGAATATCCCCTTGCTCAAGACATAGCTCTGGAACATACAAACATGAAAAGATCATGTTAATGACGACTAGACATTGTATGGACAATTAAGATTATCAGTATCTGTATATACTGCAATGCGACAAAAGGGAGCATTTCTTTCTTCTTTTTTTTTAATTTGGGGGTACTCATTTGTATGCTCTACATGATGATGAAGAAATTAAGGTGACATGACCCCAATTTTCGAATTATAGACACATACATGACATAACGAGGAAGCAGCTCTTGAAATTTTCACATAAAACACTGATATACTATTTACAAGCCAAATCATTATGAGTTGCTTCCTTTTGTCATTGAACCACAATATAATCAGCAATAATCATGATGGGAAATTCAAGAGCTGAGAGGGAGAGAGAGAGAGAGAGATGAATAAATTATATATATATATATATATATATAATAGTGGTATAGTAAAGATTAGGAAATAACTCATATATATATATATATATATATATATATATATATAACAGTGGTATAGTAAAGATTAGGAAATAACTCACCCGTTTCGTTTATAGCTTTATTCCTTTCCATAATATTCGTAAACGCGTCGCCGCTCTCTGCTGTACCAAAAAGCTTCATCTCTGCATGTCAAAAGAAAAAAAAATCCAGTTTAATGATGATAAAATATAACCATAGTGTATATGCAGGCAGTGCGCAGCATTATCACTTGAAATGATATGTAATAATATTGCCCAATCACACGGCTCAGCTGACCCCCCCCCCCCCCTCAAAAAAAAAGAAGAATAAGAAGAAAAAAAAAGAGCTGTATATACGTAATAGTTATACAACTATTTTAATTTCTGTTTGGTCATGACGATCTTTTCAAAATTTACTTTAGAACTGAGTGCAACATAATCATGATTAATAATGTCGGAATCTAGCCTCGGGGAGGGGGGAGTTAAAATATGATAAATAAATTATCAAGATAAAGTAAATATGTCATAGATTCAATGTAAATGGATCATAAAGAAGGAATATCAAATAAAGAGAGCTTGATGACTTGACGATCCTTCATAATTGAATAAAATACTAAACGCAATTTGAAATTCATATAGCTTACCTTCGAATGTCGGAGGTGCGAGATCCAACTATTGGAAAGAACAAATGTAAAAATCGATACCGAAAATTAACCATGAACCAAATTTTTAATTTCAATATAAACAGACTTACAGCACGATCAGAAAAACATTGTAGAATAAGGCTTATTTATGACGCTATTAGATTACTCATAGGAATTGCAGTTTATGGTGTATTTCATTCAATGTGATGATGATGATGATAATAATAATAATAGTGATAATATTCGTTTGGATGCATGGCGCCTTCTATTTAGAAATAATCTATTCCGAGGCAGCCCACAAGAAAAACTAAAGAAAGAAATATAAGAGAGAGAGAGAGAGAGAGAGAGAGAGAGAGAGAGAGAGAGATCAGATGAGTGGCATATCCGTATGTCAAGCATTGTTAAGGGAGAGATAGGATTTCAACTTGGATTTGAAAGTTTCTAAGGATATTTTAGTTCTCAACACCAGGATTTTGCATTTCGTAGATATTTGAGGGGGGATCTCTTCCACCTTCTGAAATATTTATCAAAGAAAGCATGACTTCAGAGATTCGACAACAATTTCACAGCTTGGAAAGCGAATGAAATTCTAAAAATTTAATTGCCATTCATTTACCTTTGGGCTTTTGTTTTTTGTTTTTTCTCAGCATTCTATTTTTTTTTTTACTTCAGCAGTGAAAATTCTACATAATTAGCTATGTTTAATATTTTTGACGTCCAAGTTTTTCATAGTTGGATCTTGATAACATTTGATCAGAAAATATCTGGAAAAAAAATCACAGGCATTGACAGATTTCCGACAAGAGTCTTGGGTGAATTGAACGAGATAGTTTATTGTCTTCAAACCAGGAAAACCGTTCACTTTTCCCGGGGGGGGGGGGGGGGGGAGGGAGGGTGAGTGGGGACCGGCTGAATGCGCTTTGCTGAGGTAGTGACTGTTTTTCTATTAACTTGAATTCTGTCAAGAGCAGTAACTATTTTTAAAATTTTACACATGCGTGAATGCCTCTGGTTTATATTCCGATTGGATTTAGCAACGTTAACATAAAGATTGACAGATGTATGTGATGGACGACTGTTGTATGAATCAAAACACACGATAGAAAGGTCAATGTTATTACGTGACCTCGCACTATATACTCACTCCTCCGTCAGGGACTCCCTGTGCGTTCACAGAACCAGTTTTATAGTTGTACGCCGCCTATGGAAGGAGAGAGAGAGAGAGAGAGAGAGTGACAACGGGTAAGTGGCATTTTCATAACATAGAGAGAGAGAGAACGACAGAGAGAGAGAGAGAGAGAGAGAGAGAGAGAGAGAGAGAATATGAGAGAGGAAGAGACTACATGCATGTGACTTGAATTCGATGAGTCATCGGCCAATTCAAATAGGTATCAGTTTTCTTTTCAGCATAATGGTTCATACTCCGAATACCACGTTAATGACTCCGCAGTAATGAAAGTTTCGACAAAACTAGTTTTTGCTGACTTCCTAGTTAACAAATTTATTTTGACTTTATAAACAAATTTATTTTGACTTTATAAACAAATTTATTTTGACTTTATAAACAAATTTATTTTGAATTTATAACTTACTAATTGTATTTGATCACCGAGGAACTAATGTTTTACAAGCTTTGCTTTTTTTAGTTCCTCATTTCTCATGTTTTTCTATTTCCTGTATAACCATGCTATAGGTTTTGTACATGTATCTATTGCCAACTTGCTTCAATTTTTGTATATCATTTTTCTTATATTGTAATTTCTGTTTGTTTGTTTGATATATATATATGACACATGAGAAATAAACACGCCTGAATTGAATTGAATTGAACTCACACTGTTCGGCTCCTATTGAGCAAGTCTAGCTCCAAAAGATATATTTCATTAGTAGTGTATTACAAGTAGAGAACAGAAAAGGATAAAAGATAGACTTATGAGTGAAAAACAAAACGAATAAGATAAAGAGGAATAAATTTCAATCATAGTAGAGCTGATGGCTGAAATCTATGTCGGAAAATTATTTTTAAAGAGAGATAAACATTTTGAAGAAATTGAAAAAATAGTATGAAAGTCAAAGGAACTTTGATGATAAAATATTCTCCATCCCTGAAATCATAAAGGCAATCATAGAAGTTTCTTGGCTGCATTCATAACCATTAATTTGCTTATTGTTATTTTTCAAAGGAATATAAGAGAAATTGTATCTCTGTACAATGAGCTGAATCTGAGGAAATATGATAAGGATTTACAAAGATTAATACTTACATTAGCGGTGCCTACGAGCCAAACGCTCATACAGACAAAAATCCACGAAAACCCCATTTCAAAAATTGCACAGCAACTATTGCACTGTAACTCCTCTGTCTCTTTTCAAGCTGTAACACTACAATCCAGATCGATATAGTTATGTTTTCCGTCTGTTTCTGTGTTTCACCTCCAAACCAATATCGTTTCCTTTTGCTCCTTTTCTAATTCTAGGTTGGTTCTTAAAAACCTGTCAACTGATATTTCTCTCAGAATGTGACGAGTATTTATAGAGATTCTGGAGCCAGTTTTGACCCACAGATGATACTGGTAGGCAGATAGGTGACGAAGCAACTTCTTTCCTGTGGGCGATTCTTTTTTTTTTTTCTTTTTTTTTTCTTTCTTTTTTTTCTGGAACCGAACTAACTACCAATACCAGTCCAGAGCATCCTGATCCGAGAAAGTGATAGTTATAAGCCCCGCCTACATTCTTTAGTCTGCTTTTGCAGACATATTTTTATAGATTTATCATAAAGTTTCACGCTTTTCTCTAATTGTCTTTACAGTCAGTTGTGCTTACATTTAGAGTTTTTCATTTCAAATTTGATTTGCAACAGTTTACTTAAGCTGAATTTATTCAAACGGCTGTTGACTGAATTTTGTCCGTAATGATCTTTCAAGTTTATTGATTTGTTTTTTAGTTGATTTCGCACTCCTTTTGTTTAGCAGGCAGAGGCAGTCGCACAAAGATACAGTTTATCAATTCGCAATTTAATGAAAGATGTTTAATGAGTAGAGGTTATAGAACCGATGACATATATATTTCATACAACAATATGCTTATTAGCATATTCTCCAAAGTCAGGAAAATGTTTGAATATAAAGACTAAATTTTATTTGGTGTCTCCTTTGACTCATTGTTCATGAAATCTATTTTGAACACATGATATCATTTATCGTGAATGAAGACTGAAAGAGAGAGAGAGAGAGAGAGAAGGAAAAAACAACAACAGCACATTAATCAAAGAAGTCTATTCAAGTTCACCTTTGTTCCAGTGCATAAGGTTTTCATGTTTAAAGTTCTGACCAAGTGACACAGAACCAGACGTTAGTAGTGACGATGCTTTTCTTCAGGAAAGAGATGAAACCTCCGAAAAAAGAAATCATTGCACTCTCTGTCCCTCTCATTCTTCCTCTTCTTCTTCTTCTTCTTCTTCTTCTTCTTCTTCTTCTTCTTCTTCTTCTTCTTCTTCTTCTTCTTCTTCTTCTTCTTCTTCTTCTTCTTCTTCTTCTTCTTTTTCTTCTTTTTCTTTTTTTTCATGTTTTTTTCTTCTTTTTTCTTTTTTTCTCTTTTTTCTTCTTTTTTGATGGGGGAGGGAGAGAGTGTTTCTCATTCTTGCAGCATTTTATGTAAATTAATTTCAGTTTCGTTTTACTTGAATTCAAACCACTCTTTCATTTGGTTACTGAAATGTGAAATATCTATTCATTTATACCAATGTTTCGTTCAAGACACTAATTGATATTCATATCGGCGTGACAAAAACAAAACCTCACTAACAAACAACAAGCAAACAAACAAACAAACAAAATACATTCATCTGTGTTTATAACGAAAAATTTGTACATACGATGCCGGTTGATTTTTCATAAAACTAGTATGTTTTCATGTTCTTTAAAAAGGAAAAATATCTTATGATATTATCTGAAGAAATAGATTCGTGAAAGCATGAATTGATGAATAACACATATACATATATAATACAGAAATGAATAGATTAATGAACAGATAAACAGATGAGTTGAACAAATAATTAGACAAATAAGTAGTCAATGAATAGCAAAAGAAATAACATTTTCTCCAGATTTTTATTATAAATATTATTGGGATTGTAGCTTTAATTGCATGAAGCACTGCATTCCTTAAACACATTTCCTAATAAGGAAAGTAAACTTTCCTGTATCTGAGGTAATGAGTTGTACTGATTTGGCCATTAAAACCATGGCAATAAGATAAACCTCCCTAATGGCAGTCCCACGAATCAGCTGGACTAGGTAGTGAAGCAGGCGTGCAGCAACGGAGGGGGTACTAGCTGGCATAACACACACAAAATAGCGCACATGTTTTGGTTGCAAGCTTGCCCAACAAAGCAACAGCTCCATGAGTGGCCAATTGTCAAACTCTGTTTATAAATGGCAATAAAAGGGGGAGGGGCAGATTCGATCCCACTCTTTGGATGAAATGTGAATTGAAATGCGGTCTCTAATTTAGGGGAGAGTACCAGTATAGGAGGGGTCTTATTTTTTTTTTTCGCGTTTCCCTTCCCCACTCTCTCTCTCCCCCTCTCTATTTGTCTCCCTCTTCTCGCTATTCGATTGGGGGAACGCCACCCTCCCCCCCCCCCCCGTAGCTACGCCATTAAGTGAACTCTTTGATCAAATCGCTTCTTGTCTGGTCTCCTCGCCATTCTTAGCGGATATTTGACTCAATACACAACCGCACTGACCATGTCCAGGGAAAACGGAAAGAATACCAGGAAAATGAACAACTATGAGGAAAATATTGCACGAAGAGGTGAATAAAATTTTCAAAATTAATCATATGCAAATGAAAAAAAAGAGTAACTGAAAGATCAGCTGGTGCACTAAAACTTGACATGACTCATTTCTCTTTAGCTGGAAGATATTTAATTCAGCTTTTGACTATATACTCATGATAATGCAATAGTGTACACGGATTAAATCATGTTAAATTGCGTGGACAATAAACTTTCCATACCTATTTCTTTTCTTACGTAACACGCGTACTGATCTCGATGACGTATTTTCTCACTTCGACAGCAACTAAAGCCACTCTCATTATCATGAACAGTCCTAATGTTGCTCCTTTCTTTCTATCCTCTACAGGAAGGTGATTTCTCCAGGCATGCCAGGACAGGTTCGATTTAACATGTTTAAGAAGATGAGGTGGAGGAG
>CM057158.1:6886346-6925178 GCA_029962745.1 Echinometra lucunter
TTTTTCAAGAGGGGGGGGTGGTGTGTATAAGCATCCCCCACTTTTTAAGGAAGAAATGATATTCGAAATAATCAGTTAGTAAAACTTTTAATAATCTGTCATAACAACCATCTTATTTTAGAATTTCTATTTGAAAATGCGATTGAAAACCAGAAAAGGGGTTATTTTTTGGCTCGCAGTTGCCCCCCGATCATTCGGGTGATGTTCGTTCATGTCGTTATTCCGAAGGTTCGTATATTCCGAAGGTTCGTTATTCCGAAACACGCAAATTGCGTATATACCCAGATGTTCGTCAGTCCGAAAATAATAAAGGGTTCGTTAATCCGAACATTGTGGCGTTATTCCGAAGGTTCGTTAGTCCAAAGGTTCGTTAGTTCGAAAATAAAATAAGGTTCGTTATTCCGAAGGTTCGTTAATCCGAATACGAAATAAGGTTCGTTAGTCCAAAGGTTCGTTAGTTCGAAAATAAAATAAGGTTCGTTATTCCGAAGGTTCGTTAATCGAAAACGAAATAAGGTTCGTTATTCCGAAGGTTCGTTAATCCTAAAATGACATAGGGTTCGTTATTCCGAAGGTTCGATAGTCCAAAAATGAAATAAGGTTCGTTAGTCCGAAAATAACTAACGAACTAACGAACCTTATTTCATTTTCGGACTAACGAACCTTCGGAATAAGGAACCTTATTTCGTTTTCGGATTAACGAACCTTCGGAATAACGAACCTTTTTTCACTTTCGGACTAATGAACCTTCGGAATAACGAAACTCATTTCATTTTCGGACTAACAAACCTTCGGAATAACGAACCTTCGGACTAACGAACCTTCGGAATAACGAGCCTTCGGAATAACGAAACCTTTGGAATAACGAACTGTAAACGATCATTCAAGGGGCGGCAAAATCGATTTTTCACCCCCCCCCCCCCCACTCCGGCCCTCTCGCACGAAAAAAAAAAGGATTATATCAAAGATTGCACTACAATCATGTAAATTAGTGCTCTAAAATGTTAACTTCATCGTTCAAAAATAAAAATTTTCTCACTCGGTCGCTACGCTCCCTCGTAGGGCAATGTTTCTCATTATTTATAAAGTCCGTCTATCAGCTATGAAAAAAAAGCAGATGCTTGCTTCATTCGGAAGGGGGGAGATCATCCCCCCCCCCCTCCCATTCATGACAATATAATTTGCGGTATTGCGATCAGCTTTCCACTCGTGTAAAAGAGCAAGTTAATTCTAACTCCATGGAAGCACTTTCAGAAATAACTTTGGGGTAATTTTCAAGGAAACTGTAATGTTAAACTCCCCAGATAGAAAACTCTCGCTCACCTCCTTCTTCTTCCTGTTGAGCGACCGCAATCTGTCACTTTCAACTCATGCAGTAAACGGACTGTACCACAACGCTCCAAATAGCAACCCCAAATGAAAGGCACATCTGTTATCATATCAAGGGTATAATGTGTACATGCACCACTATAATTCCATGTTAGATCTCTGGGAAACACAGAGAACATGTTTGTTTATCTGCAGTGCATAGTGCAGACAACTTACGGCACCAACCCCTTTAGAAATAAAATCAAACAAAAGATTGTATCTATTTAAAAAAACAAAAAACAACCGAACAATTCAACAACCCACCCTTCAAAACAACAACGAACAGACACGACAAGAGTAGCGATAACAACTTCAACAACAATTAACAACAACAACAACAACTCCTCCCTCCCCTCCTCCCCCCCCCCAAAAAAAAAGCAAAAACGAAACAAAAACAAAAACAAAAAACAAAGAAAAAACACTATGTAGTGCAGTGCATATATAGTGGATATAATCCATTCTTTTTTTTTTCGTTTGAAAAATTTTCCCAAACTGCCCCGCTATTTTGAGGCTTTGGGATGGCTTGCGATGATAATGTTTCCGCAAAAGAAAAATACTTGATTGACAGTTATGGTCAGTGTACAGAAATTAATTACACAAAAATTATTGATTCATACTTGTTATATGAGTACATGCAAAATGGAAGAACGTTTGGATCGAAAGAAATATATGCCAACGAAAATTCCATTCGGAATTGATTATGAATTTCAGTAGAGTCCTCTCTCGATCATGTCGAAATAACTTTTGAATGTATGATTTGCCTGGGTATACAGTGGAGTATAGTTTCTTTTCTTTCTTTCGGAAGCATTGCTATAGGGAAACATAAGAACAACGTTCCACACATTCACGGTTTTCAAACGATAATTAAGATAATGCCTTTGGACAAGTTGGAAGCAGAAAGTAACGTGTTTGATAACAGTTGAAAAGGTGTAACAACCCTATTTACGGACTACTAGACAGTACATTATCAGCGGTTTCGATCATCTATTACAGGATTAATGCATACTTTGACAAACTATATAGCGATCCGATAAAGATGATACATTTATGCCTTGTGGAATTCTGAGAGGACTTTCAAACATTTAATTTTGACGCACAATGAAGAAAAGCCGTATAATTAATAATCATGGACTATCATTCATTACAACTGTATTTGTGATACTAATATGTGTTTGGAGATGTGTGTTGGCAGTGATGCAGGAAGGCAAGTGACTCTTAGCTTCAGTTTCTAGTGTTTGTTTGTTTGTTTTTTGAGTGATGGTGGCTATTGTAAGCAGATTATTTCAGCATTCCGTTTTTTCGTAAAAAATGTTATTGAAACTTTCTACTGAATATACAAAATAAGGTCATAAACATTAATCTACTGTTAAATTCAGCAAAGGTTCATTTATCTTGAACATATTTATCTATTAAACTGCCACAGTGATGTATACACGTTAGTCATATCAGTTAGTTCAAGAGCAGAAGAGAAAAAAATAATTGTATTTCTTCCTCTTCTTTTTTTCTTCTTTTTCTACTATACTACTACCACCACCACCACCACCACCACCACCACCACTCCTCCTCCTCCTCCTCCTCCTCCTCCTCCTCCTCCTCCTCCTCCTCCTCCTCCTCCTCCTCCTCCTCCTTCTTCTTCTTCTTCTTCTTCTTCTTCTTCTTCTTCTTCTTCTTCTTCTTCTTCTTCTTCTTCTTCTTCTTCTTCTTCTTCTTCTTCTTCTTCTTCTTCCTCCTCATCCCTTTCTCATATGTTCCTTTCATCATCATCATCATCATCACCCGTTATTCTTTTCTTGTTGTTTTTCCTCTATTAGTTTACATGTTAGAAAACTGCGAATCATCGATCGCTATGAACATCTCCTCTCACCGTTCCGGTCTTCTTCACTCTCAGCGGGAATCTTTTTATCCAAACGACGTCGAATGCCGGATAACACTGATCACGAACAACGACAAATTATTACTCGTCTTCGAAGATTTCGACGTCGAAGGCGACTTAGGTCGTACTTGTTTCGATGCTTTGTGGTTCGCCGACGGAATTGCGAATTCTTCACAAGCCGTATTTCAAGACGGTAGGTAATTTATCTTTATGAGTGATAGAGAGAGAGAGAGAGAGAGATTAGAGAGGGCACAACACATAATTCTTATTGATTCATATAGCCGGTACTGTATCCATTTGGTATTTTTCCAATTCGGAATAACAGTTACTGTAGTTAATTCAGTGAATCGTTTCTAAGATTTTGATAACTGTCAATAGTACAGAAAGATGGAATGAAAATGAAAGGCAAGCTTTGATTCGAAGGAATCCAAGTATAGAATTAACAGTATGTAGTTTTAGGTATGAAGATAATGGTGTCACAAACAATTATTTGTCATAGCGTATCGATAAACACAGGAGCGGCACCAGGGTATTTTTGATAAGGGAGGGGGCAAGATGACCACTGTACGTGAGTTTACTTACGTTTTAAATGAAAAAAAAATGTGGGCATTATGACCCAACCCTCTCTTTTCCCATACTCTTGTTTCTTCTTCCTCCTTTTTTGTGATCACTTGAAAAAATCAGCGCCATTTTGTTTTTACCTTTTGCTATTTTTGGCATGATTTTAGGTGAAGAATTATGCGGTCATGAAGATGATATTGGTGATCTCGTATCAAGTGGGCCATCCGTTACCCTTTTGTTCAAGACGGATCAAGCTACACGTAAAGATGGATTCACGCTGGCTTACACAAGTTTTTACACAGGTATATATTCATTTCAGTTTTAATGGCATTCGTAATGCCAAAAAGAAGAGTTGGTATTTGAATCACTGCATGCTAGAGGGGTGTTGATCTATATTCTAAGGATTTTCGCACATCCAAATAGTCATGATAGTTAAGTTGGAGGTGTAAAAAAAAAAGACAGGTCAGAAATTTCCCTGTAAGATCAAAGCCCCCTTCAAACACTTTCAGGAAAGCACACACAAGTCATGGTACTACTTCCTTTTCACGGTCTGGAAATGAATCAAATAGGAGAAATTGTTCTAATCAATGGTGCGGTTATTCAAACTGTTATGATCAGTCATACTCTTATCATTATACCAGGACATACTGTACTTGTACTACTTTGGGGAAATTAGTTTGAAAATACATTAAATAAATAGAAAATATATCAAAGTTATTATCTACGGGTTTACAACTGTTTATTATAGCAGTTATGCTTATGTAGAAACATATACTGTAAAAAAAAAATTACCCGTAAAATTTACGGTAATTGGGTGGCAACTTGCTGCACGACTTTCCACCGTAATTTCTACGGTTGGACTGTATTGTAAATTACAGCTAACCACTGTATATTACGTAATAATTACCGTAATCTTAACGGCTGGCCCATTTTATTTTATTTTACAGTTAAAATAACGGTAATTATTAAGTAATATACAGTGATTAGCCGTAATTTACAATACAGTCCAACCGTAAAAATTACGGTAATTAGGTGGCAACTTGCTGCACGACTTTCCACCGTAATTTTTACGGTAATTTTTTACAGTGTAGGAAACCCTTTGGGGGGGGGGCGGTCTGGAAACAAAAAAAAAAGAAAATGGATCGAACTGATATTGGCGGCCTTCAGGATTTTCTACCCATTTCCACTATACCAATTTTACAATGTAAAACAATAAAAAATATATTTTATAGGGGAAAAGCGGCCATTGCCTCTGGACAGATCACGTTGTCGCCGACACCACCGAGGAAAAAAAATGTGGTCGAATGCAGACGAAAATCGCAAACTGGAGATCAAACACAAATCAAGCTTTGATTCACTTATACAAGTGCTTATCCTTCTTTTTTTCTCTCTCTCTCTCATGACTATGTACACAATTATGTACATGACTTTGTATTTATAGCAAAAGTTCTTCCGCCTCCATATATTACAAGAGTGTATTTTCCATTCTCTCTCTCTCTCTCTCTCGTAATGTTAAAGGTCCATGTAACGAAAGCGAGTTCAGATGTACCAACGGGAGATGTATCATTGCTCAGCTCATTAACAATACTCATGATAACTGTGGTGATGGGAGTGATGAACCAACCATAGGTGAATATGACATAGTATAATGACGAGCTTCTTCAAATTCGCAGTCTTTTTAATTTTTTTTAAAAAAAATATGTATATATACAAGAAAACGGTAAATGTATGCCACAATCTTATCGATATCTTAAGTGGTTTTTTGTTTTTGTTTTTTAATAACCTATGTAATTTGCTAAACCCAGTTTGTACGTCCGCACGTACTGACTACAGATTGGAGGTGCAGTATTCCCAATGATTGCATTTCTACAGAGCTTATCGCATCGCATCAAAATATTAAGGAAAGGTGTCTATACGGTACTTGTATTAACTTAACTGGTAGTGTATCGAGGTACAAAATAACCAATAAATATCCTAGGCTTGCCGTGCGGTAGACACCTCATCAATACCACGAGTATCGTGAGGTGCAAGATCTCTCTTTAAAAATACCCCAAGTAAAATATATATTCCATAGAGATCCTAGAATCTCTTTGATATATTCACACTTTGTGCAGTCAAGTTAGATGTCTTATTCATTAAAAAACAAAACAAAACAAACAAAAAAAAAAAACCAAAAAACACCATATTTTTTCTTTTCATGGGTGGCGATTACCGGATATTTCCTCTAGATACTGTCTCATTTTGCTGCTTCTTCTTCTCATACCGAGAAATAATAAACAAATAAACGTAGAGTGCGTATCATTTCGTCGTTGCTTTCTCCTCGTAGACACGCAGTTCGAACCAGACAATAAAGGGAAGATCACAGAACTGGGTATCGGATTGATAATAGGCATCGCGATCGCGGCCTCGTTCGGTCTTCTGATTCTGATCGTCTGCACGCTGTGTATCATCTACCACACACTGTGCTCCAAGATACTGTGTCACAATCACCACGGCAACGAGCAGCAAGGAAAAAGTCGTGCAGTCGTTTCGCCGCCAACATTTCGATCTTCGTCTCGAGTCGGAGGAGTATCGATTAGTGACCGATCGCGAACAAGAGACGCCTGGATGTAATAACTTTCTATTTACAATTAGCCATATGCAGTTTTACTTTATGACTTTCAGATAATGAATTCCACTTTCGTCAGTTCTTTCTCCTTTCCCCAAAATACATGTATGACCTAAACCGGACAACTTTAGTCAACAGACTAATTAATCAAAGGAAATCGCATTCAAGTGCTAAATGGAATGAGTAACTCCTATCACTCCACAGATTTATATCAAACTCCATGGAGACACTGTGACCTCAATATGCCATTTACAGTGAGCGCCTATACAGAATTCTAGTTTTGTACTCAAATAAATTTAGATTAGGCATTCACTAGGCATAAGCCATTTATGTACATCACTAAAATGAATACTTTTGGACACTTGTATTTGTGTGAGTGTATCGTAGATTTGATAGTCATGTAATAATAAAGCACATCACCTATGCAAGAATCAATACCATGCTTCATATCTCCAAATAAAATGCTCACTTTACATTAGATTTTTTAATCATTGCCACTCAAATTTATATGAGGTAAACTTTTCCAAATGTGATCACTGTTATGGTTATCACTATGGCAAAGTGATGTGTACATCAGTAATAATATTTAAACAAGTGGTCTCTACAATCTTCCAAATCTGTGAACATACCACTTTTCCAAAACATTTTAGGACGTCTTTGAGTGGCAGCAAAAATGAAATAAGAATACTTTATTTTTGGTTACATGCAAAATCTTGCAGAACCATGCTGTTTTACTTATACATGTAATAACAAATATATGTAGACAAAACATCCACACTCTGTTAAATGATTTTTAACAATATTTTAATAACATGATACATGGGACATAAAAAGCAGGTGGACAAAATTCAATGATGCCAAGTCTTCAAAGTGTGAAGATGGTAACGAGGAACATTTTCTGTGACAGTGTACTAAGAAATCAAACTGCCATGAAAGGGTACATGTATATCTTTACCCATTCATGACAGAGGTCCACATTTTGTGGTTTGGCCTAATATCTTTTGATGCAAAGCCCTAAAAATTATACCAACCAAATACATGAGCACAGAGAGCAAAAAATTCTACACAAACTGTGCCCTTTTTGGTTGCGTCAATATTCGTTGTTTGATGCTGAAAATTTTTTAAAGGAAAATAAGCATTAAAATCCTTAAATTGGCAATGTGATAGAAGGTTTAAAATCACTGTTTTCCCCTGCAAATTGGCAACTTTTTGACTTCTCATAATTTCTGTCAATTTATATTCATTTCAGATACATAACATTTTATAAGAAAAATGTAGCACTAAAATAAAAATGTTGGTGTTGCCAATTTGAAGAATAAAAGCTGATCAAATTAGGCTTCAAATAATTCCTGTCACGAATGGGTTAACAACACTTTGATGAAACGTACAAAGTGAATTTCCATCAAGTAGACGCACCATTAGTAAGATAATACTATCTCTGACTACAGTATAGTTAATTATTCTTCATTTCATTTCATTTATGGTGAGAAGTATATCCAAGTGTGTGTGTAAAACCAAGGTTTAATGGGTCTAACTGTATAATTGCTCTTCATCAATAATGAACTTACGGAATGTCAAGAATATTTATTCTGCCCATAGACTTCAAGAAATACAACTTTTACTTTGATGCTACATTAACCATGTGACCATTTATTTTTATCTTGATAGATGGTATGACAGGAAAGCAAAGAAAACCAGTCTTCTTGCCAGCATATTGAGTTACTATTTGCTAGGTTTCAAAAATATCCATGCATATCATATGCAAAATGATACGTGTACTGCAAAATGGAGATGCAACAAAATAGAGTTCATGTTATCTGCTTCCTGAAAGTAATGCTTTCACAAACCATCTGATTCCTACAAGTCACAATAATAATGATAATCCCTCGGATTACGTTGCAGATTTTAACTTGTACAAAAACTATGCAGTCAGCAGAGTCACTCGTACACAACAACAATCGGAGATAATCATGGCATTGAGTACATTTTTACACGTGTGTTTAGCAACAAGCAAAGACATGACATAAAAACCAGAAAACAAGCAAGATATTTACACAGACATATTACAATTTACATTATGGACATGCCTAGCTGTACACTATGACTAATAAAAAAATGAATTCAGAGTCTATTGAGAGCTCCAAAATATGACAGACAAACTGGTATAATGAAAATAGCCTTCTACATCAAGTCAACATGTTGATGAAGTTACACCTACCCCTCATTCTCATTAAATAAATCCAAACTCAAATGTGAGTTTTAAAGAGAAATAATTAAGATTCTGTACATCCGAATTAATCAGAGTATCCATTTTGTGGGATATCCCAACATGATGTTCCTATAAACCTAACCAAGATCTTCATTTACCAAAGTGCAAATGTAACATTTTAGCTAACCGGTAACATTTTGTTGACTTCCATATACATGTATGACTTAGAAGCAAACATTTGTGAAAAACTACATTCCTGCACACTGACACATTGTCATTATACAAGCTGCGATAAACTACAGTGGAGTATGCAAAATCCAGAAATTAGAATTCCATTAGTTTGCTTATCTTGTCTCTTCTTGACTCTGAATTCCCTCCATAACTGTCTGCACAGACATTCAAATGTGTTTTCCTCCTGTTCTTCTACAGAATATATTTACAATGATGAGATTAAAAGCAGTCTTTTGTGGACCATCAAAAAGGATCCTTGATTCAGTTCAAAGCTGCTAACAAACGTTCCCTCTATGCTAACATCTACAGTACATATACTTGCTTCAAAAGCAGCTATTGGTAAATGAAGTTGAATCTGGAAGAGGAGGCAAAATATAAAAGAAAATAGAAAGGAGAAAAAAACAAATACATGATTGAACTGAAGTGCAACTTTGATGATCTGCACAAGTGCTTTTCCATTATGAGCTTGCTTGAATAAATATGTTATAATGACAAATCTAAACAAACTAGCACATCTCAATTACTGGAGAAAAATATTGGATCATGAACGGGCAGTATGACACTATCAGTGAATAACTTTCAACAAAATTAAGGGCAAAAGCTAAATATAAGAATGGCACATTAAATATTTAACAAATTAAAAAAAAAAAAAGAACTGCAGTACAGGTTACTTTGAAGTTAGAAGCAATACAGACAGAAAACCAACAGATGGTATCCATAGTATATTTGAAGATGACTAAATATATGAATGCTATTCACACACACACCCACCCACCCACCCCAAAAACAAAACAAAAGAGAACAAAACAACACCACACACATACACACACACACACACCAAAAACAAAAATAAAAACTAAAAGCAAAAAAAAAAAATACTTGTCTTATTCAGATACTTCTTTTTCTGATAATGATGTACAAATTCATCAGGTTTAAATCTGTTCAAAGTCACCATGAACTGAAAATGCTTGATCATGATGTGCTACAGTTAGTGCCTCAAGAACTAAGAAATCATACATTCTGGATGGTAAACCTACCTGCTAAGTAACTGAGGTAAGCTAGATATGACAGGGCCATATCCAGGTGAATTGTCATAGAGTTCAAAGAGAGGTGCTGCTACTAGCTTGTAATTCCTTGGAACGGCAAATAAGGCTATGAATAGGAGACAATCACAGAAACGTTGATGAGACACATGTTCTTGACAAATCAAAGACCTCTAATACACTAATTGAAACATTATCAGGTGAACCAGTCATACATTGTAATGTTCTGTAATAAACATTCAGATTAATGTACATGAAGATGTCACTGTGAAGTCACTGTGAAATCACAGATAAATGAAACTGAGAAGTTCCAAGATCTCTAACCTGTTTCAGTGTAGTTCATATTGTTGAATGCAGAACCTACTTATAGTCATTTAGTTGTTTTACTACAAGAAAGCTGAGAAAACAAACATTCCCTAAAATAACTGCGTACATGCTAGTCATAAGTTTCTACATACCAGCCAACCTCAAAAGTAAAGAACAATTACAAATTTATTAAAGCACAGTCTGAATCAAGTGATTTATGCTCTAAAGATTATAAAATTGGGGGATGGGGATAAATGTTGACATTCATTTGATGCAAATTTTGTTTACAGATCTTTAATGATATAGATAATTGATTCAAAATCATTATGTCACAGGGAGGATACTCACCCTTCTCTGCTAGTTGTACAAAGTAGAGTCTTTTATGTTCCTTTGGCTTTGTTATGTGAGCTGGAATGTAGGGATACTGAGAAAGAAAGAAAGAAAGAAAAAAAAAATAGATGAATCTTCGACCATGGGTGGTCGAACTTTATGCCTCCGCCATTACCAAATCAGAAATATATGGCACTTCATGTTGATTTATTTTCATTTATACAATGACATCTTTGACCTTGACTTTGACCTTGTGACCCCCAAATCTAATGAAAGTACTGCCCTTTCCATATGCATACACAAGCCAAATTTGAAGTTGATCCGTTAAACGGTTCCTAAGTTATCGCGAGAACGAAAACAGGATGGACGGACGGACGACCCGAAAGCATAATGCCTCCGGCACCCACCTGCGGTGGGCGAAGGCATAAAAAGGAACAATGTCACGCAAGATATCATCAAGTATACTGGATTAAAACATGTTACTTAGGTCCTAAAATTGTTTTTGTTATAACAAATGACACAAATGCCAAATTTTCTGATGTTTCATTCATGATTTTCAATACAAATATGTCTTGACGAAAACCGATGAAAAGAAACCATAAATCTGGACAATAGCTAGCTCCACTCTGCAATGCTCAAGCTCATCGCACAGCATCTTTTGCCAGTTTGGAGAGGTTCCACTGAGGTTCATCAATTTATCATCATCACCCTCATCACCATCGCAACATCCTTCTACCATCATAATAATCTTTCTCTTCCTTCTCCTCCTGCCCTCTAATATTATTATTCATAAGACTATCATCACCATCACCACCATCATCATCATCACCATCATCATCATCATCTGCCTGCATCACCTTACCTGGGGTGGTTCAAAGTTCGGTCTGTACCAGTTAGCGATAACATCTTCTACCATCCAGTCTTGCTGGACGCCATCTTGCCTTCCAAGAATCTGAAAAACATCAGAGTGAAAATCAGAAGTTCATGAAAACATTGAAGGATAACATCACAATGCAGGTCATCATATTTCTTGTACAGAGATATACAGAAACATGCTTACTATACTTAATTAGTCTTCAAATTTACAATCTAATAGATATATACTGAGATCAGTAAATCAAATTCAAACAATATGTTAAACCTAAAATAACCAACTTTTTGAATATGCAAGACTTTTTTTCCATTATAATTAATTTTTGCCTTTTTGTACATTGGAAAGAAAAAATTACTACCATTTCCAAACTCAAAAGACTTGATAGAGAAACATTTGCTTGTCCAGATTGTTCATTGTTAAGTTTAATACATATATCAATGAAGGGGGCTATGAGCCCAAATACTTATGAATAGCTTTTCATCAAGGAACTGCAGTGCACCCTATGGTTAATAGATTCTCAGAGATCCATGAAGATTATTTCAGATTATTCAAAATAATGACATTTTGGCTTGCAAATGGCCTAAACTGCCTCTGTCTGAACATGACACTTTAGCCTCTTTTTAAATATTTCATATAATTTTACCTCTGTCATGAGTCTTTTAAGACCCTCCATCTCATCCTCTCCTGCTTTGAGCTCTCCACCAGGTCTACAGAAAAATAAAACAACAACACTTTAGAAATTTTCTTCAAATTGAAAAAAAAAAAACGGTACTGAACTTTGCAGACATATAACAATAAACAATTTAGCCTTTGCAATTATATATTTCCAAGGCATTACATCACAAGAAAAGAGAATTTTCATCAAATCCATCATCCTGGGCATATGACAAAAGAAAAAAAACAAACAAACAATGGTCTAACAGTAAATGATGAAGTAATGCCTAAATTTGATTCAGGGTGCTTAAAAATGTCTGTTTTCACAAATTCAAACAGAACTGCTTGCTGAATAAACAAAACATTGATTAAACTTGTACATGTATGTACATGTATTAGTGATCTAAATGAACCAAGCTGAATTCAGACTTACAATTTAAAGAATGTTGTGCCCAACTGTAGCAAGAGGACATGAGGAAGATCGTGTTCATGAACAATGAGGACTCCCTCTACTGACCGCCTTGTGCCCATCTTCTGGAATTCATCTCTCATGCGTTGAAACCTGGCTGGTACGCTGGAGTCTTTCTCGTACAGGGGCTCTTTGGTTCCAAAGGTGTAGTTTGTCAAAGGATATCTGCCATAGCAGGAGAAAATGCGAGATAAGTACCAGTTCATGAATACTTACAGGCTAAATGCACATATAAAAAGATTGTAAAGTCATCAATTATCCTGTACAGTGAAAGTTTTAAGTTAAAAGTTTGGGAGCCACTAGCACCGGTTAATGCAAAAGCAAAGTGCAATATCACCTTATTACTCTAGCGAGGTAACTTTCTTTACAACTGGAATAAGAAATGTCATATCGAATTATATATAGTTCACACACTGGCATAAATCCACTTTGAGGAGTGGGGAGGGATGATCGATTTTTTTTTTTCTGTCAAACTCACACTTTAGTATAAACACACACCCTCACACACCCTCACCAACCCGCAAAGACCCCTTACACACATTAACCACTTTTCTGGTTTATAATCGCATTTTCAAATAGAAATTCTAAAATATGATGGTCGCTTGTGACAAATTATCAAAAATTTTACTAAGTGATTAATTAAAATATAATTTCTTCCTTAAAAAGGGGGGGGGGGGGAGGATTGGGGATATATCCCCCAACCCCCCCCCCCCCCCTGGGATTTACACCAATGAGTTCACAGAACAAGACTATGCATTCCCAAATGTGCCACCAGAGATGAGAGTGAGACCCCCCTGAAGAAAAAAAGAAAAAAAGAAAATGCACACACACACGAAAATCAAGATACAAAAATAAAAAAAATCGAAGACAGTGCTAACAAAAGGCAAATTTGAAGTCCAAATTTCTGTGATAAAGATTTAACAATTTGGCAATATCGTGTTTCAGGCTCCACTTCGAACATAGTTTGATGTGGGGCTGATTTCCCCACAAAGTACATTTTATTCTTAGTTCAATAATTGATTGATCATGAAACTAATTTTCACATTTAACATTTTACTTGATTGACCACTCACTGATATATTTACTCATGTTTACGGCCCCACCAAACGGATTATGATATGATTATCACGGTAGTGGGGCTAATGGGCATCAGCCCCTATGGTGTGTTAATTGTATTTGAATCCCGTTTGGTGGTACCATAAACACAAGTATATATAACTGTGCTCATCAGCCCCAATGCTGTATTAATCATATTTGAATCCCATTTTGTGGGGCTGTAAACACGAGTAATATAACAATTATAAGAGAGTTTTAAAAGAAGATTATAGAATAGTGATAACCAATAATTAGACGTGATCATCGATCAACAAACTTTTAAAAAAATTATAATGGATAGTCGGTATGAGTACTCCAAACGAGTAGACGAGTACACAGTCAGGTCAGGAGTGATAGGCCTAATCGTTCATGATGTAGACTATGTGGACATCAGCCCCACTCACTATGCATTAAATAAGTGGGGCCTGAAACACGATTAGCCGACAATTTAGCCTTGCTTGCATTTTATTCAGTGCCAGTTGCTATCCTGATACAACAGCCAGTAAATAATAATAATAATAATTATGAGAGACTCTAGTTTTTCCCATTTTATTACTGTCAGTGTCACCAGCATGACAAGTGTTAACACTGTTAGAAAATTTAAGAAATAGAATCTAGGGGCGCGTTTCATGAAACCGTCATAACTACAAATCAACGACTCGGGAGTTGTCGGTCATCTTGTCTGATAAGTGTTTCACAAAGCCGTCTTTGCCAAGACCAGCGACAACTTCCCTGACAAATGACTTGTTGCTCCTCCGAACATGTCATATCTTTTTAGCACGCCATCACAGGTCACCTCTTCGTCGGCTATGGGCAGCTCGCGGGCAGCGAAAAATAAGGAATCTTTATTTATTAAATACAAATATTTCTTGAGTTCCAGACTCTCATTCCATAACTAGTTATTACTGATGTTGATATAAAATTATAAGTGAAATAACCTATAATATGTCTTAGCGACGTTTTAACCTTCCAGCAAGTAGTTGTGATTAATATTGATTATCCTCCCATCAGTTTCCCATAGAAAAAGGAGCAGTCTGTATTTACAGGCCCGTAAGTACGATGACAATTCAACACGTATGAACTTCTTCCATATTTCCCTTTTTTACAACTACAGTATTTATTAAAATCATATAAAATTTATTCTTTAATGAATTAATGTCAAAATTTCGATCGCAGAATATACCAATGCAGTATCTTTCAAAAATTAAAACAAAATATGGGTCTGCTTTCAACAATTTAATTACGGTGTCCTCTTAATTACAAATCTAAATTCGCAAAGCGCAACAGCAGCTTTTCGTTTATCAATTTTAGAAATTCTCAGATGTCACAATAAGTATATTTTTTCACATGAATGCAACGTTTGTATTATGTTTATCAAATCCCATTGATATTTTCTATACTTTTCCAACAATTTTGAGTCTAAAGTTGAGTCTAAATTGTGTTGGAATGATTGATAATAAATCCAGTGATTTGTGATCAAGGCCATCTTTTTCAGCCGATAGTACCGATATCTTGGATTTGTGAGATGTCAGGCTTTCGCGAAACACTTTGTCAGGTCCATGACATCTCCGTAGATCATCGGCAAGAGATATGACTGTCATGGAGTTGTTTCATGAAACGCGCCCCAGATCTAACATTAGATCTAGATCTAAGTTAGAGCCTAGTAGATTTCTAGAGGGTCTAGACCCTCATGACCCTACTGCTTGTAAGTTGTAAACTTCTTTTTCTAGCCGTTTTAAATTGACTGTCCAGATGCAGAAACTGCCCGGACACACACATCTGGGTATACTGACTTTTAAGCCACTAAAAAGTGCGTAGCTTTGGTCCAAGACTCCAACCATCACACATTCTCTATGACCGAAATAAGCCACCAAACATACACACATTCAATTTGTACGCAATCCAGACAGTCTCTTGAAAAGTTGAATCTTGATTGATTTCGTTCATCGGTTCAGATTGACCTGAACAAAAAAGAGCAAAATGCAAATTCGCAAGTTCGTAATAAATGTAAAAACTTACAGAATTGCTGTTCTATCACGCGGTACTCCAGCAGAAGATTTGTGATTGCTCGAGTCTGAAACAGACCTTCCTCTGGGCCAGCCAGCAGAGCTTCGATCACGCGGAGTAGTAGCCATCTTTTCTTGTTGACTACACGGCTTCTTACCGTAGATGGCAGTACAGATAAATACATTGCATTGCAGTGCCGTATGCATTTCAGAGCCCTTTATTACATTTTACAGGACTCTGATACATTTCTAGTTTCACTTTCAGAAAAATAATGCGATAAATTCTTTAACATATCTTTTTCTTTTTTTTTGGGGGGGGGGGGGGGGGAGATGGAGTATGCATCCCCCACTTTTGAAGTGGATGAAGATATACATCCAAGGGAGAATTTTAGCACCTGCAACAGCTGAGGGAGATAGGGTATGCATCCCCTACTTTTTGAAGTGGATGTAGATATACATCCAAGGGAGAATTTTAGCACCTGCAACAGCTTCGGGGGGGGGGGGGGGGGGGGGGAGTCCGACGATTGGGGTTTGGAGGCTAGGGGCAAAATGTGCCCTCTGCCCTATTAGCTACCTCCCTCCCTCCTCCTTCCCTCCTCCCTCCTCCTTACCTCTGGCCACCCCACGTCCTACCAGAGGGAAAAGAAAATTGATCTAACAAAATAGTCAGTGCCCCAGAAGAAAGAAAAGAAAAAAGAAATGCATGATCATCTATCCCTTGATGGAGGGATGTGCCCCAGTTCAAGAAATAAAATGAAAGCTCACTTTAAGTTTCATCCCACTTTCTCTCTTTTCTTCGATCCTCTCAGTTAACTTTCAAGATATTCTCGACTCTAACATATCTGGTAGCAGTGGCGTAGACAGGTTCTTACACCTGGGGGGATGATTTGCCGTTCATGAGAAATCGAGGATCAATTTCGTATACAGATACACACACACATGCACACGCACACTCACGCACAAACACACACCCACACACATACACCTGAATGTACAGACATAAATAGAAGATATACGCACTGTGACAAACGAATATAGAATATGGACTGACACACATTATTGCATATTTGCATCACGCAATTTATCTTTTTTTTAATAAATTTTGTTGTTACACAACTTCAGAAAAAATGTTACGGTGCCGAAATTACCCAAAAGTAATATAAATAACTACATAATTCAAAATAATGATCGATATAGTTATGATAGTAATCGTCATTTCAGTCACATTAAGGATGATGATGATGATGATGATAACTATTATTACTATCATAAGCATAATAATATTAATAATACATTACTAATTATTATCATTATTATTATCATCATCATTATTATTATTATTATCATCATTATCATTATTATTATTATTATTATTATTATTATTATTATTATTATTATTATTATTATTATTATTATTATTATTATTATTATCATCATTATCATTATTATCATTATTATTATCATTACTGCTGTTCCTATCATTTCTAAACATGTTAATTCGGTTTCATTGTAAGCAAACTTCCTTCCCTAAAACCTGGGGGGGGATGATTGTACATGTCATCCCCCCCCCCCATACCCCTCATACCCCCGCTGTCTACGCCCCTGCCTGGTAGGAAGAAGTACTTGAATTCTTGAGCATCAACTCCATCCAACGCTTGGAGGGATGTGCCACAGGTGAATTGTCACTTGGTCTAATCTCACTTTGTCTAATGCCCATTTGGTCTCATCCCACGTGGTCTAATCCTATTTCGTCTACAACCAGTTCGCTAATAACCATTTGGTCTTATTGCTACTTAGCCCATTTAACATTTCGTCTAATTTCCAGTTAGGCTATGCCCAATTCGTCTGATACCCACTTGGTCTAACACCACTTAGGCTATCTGATTAAACGAACTTGGAAAAGACCAAATGATCATTAGACAAAATGAGGAAAACTTAAGTAGATAAAGTGGCGATTAGACCATTTGATCATTAGCCAAAATGACAATTAGCAAAAGTGGGTATTAGACCAAGCCATAATTAGACCAAACGGCAATTAGACCAAATTGATAGTAGACAAAATGTGTTTAGCCTTAGTGGTGTTAGACGATCTGGGAATTGGTATTAGACCAAGTGGCTATAAACCGTGCCCCAGGTCCAAGAAATAAAACGAAAGCCAAGTTTAAGTTTCCTCCCATTTTCCCTCTTGTTCTTCCTAAATCAACAATATCTCTTTATATCCTTTACGGGCTGAAGCATGGTAATTATGGTGTTTATATGGTGTTTTGAACCCCCAGGAAAAGGTGCTGCAGTGTTGTATAAATCCAAATATCACCATCATGCATTATCATTATCATCCTCATCGATTAAAATAGCAAAATTAGGCTTACAAATACTTTAACTGTAAAATAATAGTTTTGCTTGAAATTATTCAAAGAGTACGCACAAGGCTTTCATAGATTTCCTTTTGGTAGTTTTAACCTGTTGAACCCTATCCCTGTTTTTTTAACCTTGATTTCTAAACCAAATTTTTACTCTATTTCTTGATTCTCATAAATTTCTCAACAAATTTCTGAGATGTTGTATAATACGTATAGCAAATATTCTAATTCATGCAATGGCAGGAATTAGATAATTCACTATTTATTCAGTATTGCAATCATTTATTAACTTTGATATCGGCTGCAATGTAGCAAAAAGCATAGAATACAAAAAAAAAGAAAAAAAAAAAGATCATTTACCAAAGGAATTGCTGAAGTTTATTTGAAAATCTATTACACCTGCATTGATGTAAATCATAAGCCAATAATAAGCCAAATATTTTGAGGTCCAGTAGGGGAACTGATACAATGAAAGACTAAACATTCATATATTCCGATGCTCATGTGTTATTACACAATGGAATCAGAATCAACTATCGGCACCGCAGAACCGCTGAGCATAAATTCCTGATGCTGTTGATACTGGAGTGGATTTCTCTGTTATGGGAAAAATGGTCAAGTAGAATCATTACTTGACTCTTGCACCCAGTCAGCGGAGCAAATTTTTACTGCAATTTAACATTTTCCCCCCTCGTTTTTTAGCTCATGAGGGCAATTTCAAAGGTCTAAGGAGCAAATCGCTGTTTGCCCCTGTGTTTTCTTTTCCTCGCTGTTTTCATATAATTCTATTGACTGGTGAATGACCTGTTCTTTCATCTTCAGGTTTGCTAACCGTCAGCTTTTGACTAATGTCCTCATCGTACAACCTCCGTATGTGCTCCTTCAAATGACCAATATTTCTGCTCAGCTGTGCGGAGATCGCTATGACAGGTAACTTGATCCTATCTTGGAACTCCGTCAAGTTGGTCCGGGACTCCTTGAGATCTATCTTGTTCCCAACGATTGCATGCGGTCTCTCTGAAAGACCAGGCTGGTACTGTTCAAGCTCATAGCGGAGATCGGACAGCTGCGACCAGGGCTCCTTGACAGAGAGGTCGATAACATAAAGGAGGCAACGGCAACGCTCGATGTGACGCAGGAATGAATGGCCCAGGCCTCGGTTTTGGTGGGCACCTCTGATCAGTCCAGGTATATCTGCAACTGTGAGAAATGAACAAGGCATGCCATGAAAATTAATTCTCAGAACAAGTTGGAGACCTGGAAGTTTGATTGTGATCATTTTTACAATATTTAGAGGAGATTTATTCCTACAAGAATGCATCTTGCATACTGTTATAGAGTTATCAAGAGTATTGCTAAAAAAAAAAAAAAAAAAAGTTAGTTCATTATAAGTAAAGAGTGAAGTCTTCTTAATTTGTTATCAATTTACAGCACATCATACCCTAACCCAACCCCCCCCCCCCGAAAAAAAAATCAAAAATAAAAAAATAACATGTATTGTGAAGTTTCCTTCCTGCAAATATCTTATGCTCAATTCAACATAAAAGCACAACTGAAAACTAATATTTTGGAATGAGTATTCTTCAAGTTTATTCCTAAACCTTTAGAGTAAGTGGCATCATGGGTGATTACGTGTAATTTTCATCTTTTTAATACAAATAAAAATTTTTGGTTACTTTTTGGGCTTACCTGCAACTTGCTCCATATCATCGTACATGACCATGCCAACATGTGGATTGAGTGTAGTAAACGGATATGATGCTACTGCAGGCCTTGCTCGGGATAGTGCCCTAAGTAGAGTAGACTTACCAGCATTGGGAAAGCCAATCTGAAAATTATAACAGAACATTTATATCCTAATGAAGTACTTAACCATTTATGTTAAACTGATTGGGCTCATGTTTTTCCTATCAAAACAAAAATACTGGTATCAAATTTCTGGACTGCTCTGAATAAATGCATACATTGTAAAACTAGCACGAAAAAAAAAATTGTTTGCCTTTCATTTGGATTCTCAAGCTCTTCAGGACTTGCTTATAAATTTGTTAAAGTTCAGGTCAAAGATGATATGTACCGGTATGTTATGTGTCCTTCAGGCTTTTGCTAGACTACAGGATGATAAGTTGTTGACGAACAGTAAGCAATTTGTCTCTTGATTATCTTTTGCCTAGTGGATGGCCTTTCCTCTCTTCTTTACTTCATCAACTTCTTGCATAATTTTTTTTTTCCTAGAAGTGATATACATAAAGAAATCCAAAAGTGAAAATTTAAAAAAAGAAAAAGAAAACACCTGTCAATCAACAAGAGAAACTTACCAGTCCCACATGAGCCATTGTCCTTAGCTCCAAGTTAAGTACCCGTTCCTCGCCTGGAGTCCCACATGTGGCAACCATGGGGGTCTTGTGCTGGGCCGTCACAAAAGAGAGATTGCCACGCCCTCCCTCACCACCAGTAGCTAACATAAACTGAAATAACAAAAAAAAAAACAAAAATGAAAAGCAAACAAGTTCAAACATGAATAAGCAACCATCTTAATCTAATCTAAAAAGCTATACACAGCGATTCATTTGGGTTTCTGTCTGCAGCCTTCGATAGATAGAAACAGGGGGGCAAAGGTCTCACCTCCTATGACTTTTCAAGTGATCAAAAAATAGATTTTAACAAGAGTAGAAAAAGAAGAAAAAGAGGAGGAGGGAGAAAGAAGAGTATGGGAAAAGAGAGGGCTGGGTCATGCAAATATATACATACCTCACAAAAAGTAACTAACCACTTTGTCTTTTGATCATAGCTCAAATATGGTGTACTGTATCGGACAATTTTTTTCACAGAATTTGAAAGAAAATTTAATTCCAAACATTTTTACTTCATTTGTTGAAATCGAACAAAGAATATGAACACAATGACGATTCATATGCAAATACCCGCTAAATAAAAGTTGCAGCAATCCCTACTGATATGGCAGCCTCTCTTCACGTGATGGATTTCTGGTTGTCGACTTCATCTCTTTGTTTTTTCAGACCATAGGGTATAAACAAAAACACAAGGTGGTCTATAAATGACATTCAAAACATGGGCCAATCAAAGTCATTCCAAATGCATGAGGCAGTGGACATCTGTCAAGGAAAAGTGTTAAAAGGATGCATAGGGTGTTTGTCCGGCAAGATGTCATCTCTCATTTTCAGACAACCTAGGCATCCTTTTGGGCGCTGACACTTTTCTTTGCCAGACATCCATTGCCTCATGCATTTCGAATGACTTTGATCGGCACATGTTTTGATTGTCATTAATTTAATACACCACCTCTCTGTTTTTGTTTATACCCTATTGTCTGAAAAAAAGAGATGAAGATGACAGCCAGAATCCATTCTGTGAATAGAGACTGCCATATCAATAGGGATTGCTGCCACTTTTATTTTGGGGGCATTTGCATATGAATCGTCATTGCGCTCACATTCTTTATTCGATTTCAACAAATGAAGTGTCAAAATGTTTGGAATTAAATTTTCTTTCAAATCCTGTTAAAAGTTGTCCAATAAAACACACCATATTTGAGCTATTATCAAAAGACAAAGTGGTTAGTTACTTTTTGTAAGGTGTGTATTACCCCTATTTTTTCATTTAAAACATAAATAAGTTGACCTATGAATCATCTTGCCTCCCCCCCCCCCCCCTATCAAAATACCCTGGCACCACCCCACCCCTGGATAGAAACTTTAAAATGAAAATCATATTTTATTTATGCACTGGTATAATTCTACACAACTTACTGTGTCATGTTCATTTTCTAAGTCCTTGATGATGGCACCATTTTCTTTCACCAAAGTACCAATGGGGACCTTGGTAAACAGCAAGAAGTAAATAAATCAAGTTAATTTATGACATTATTGTTCAGGTTAGACATTTCCATTTGACAATACTATAAAGAACTGTCATATCTTTCTTTTAAAAATCTCATTATGTGACTTAATAATAATAATAATAATATGGTCCATTTATATAGCGCAGCTACTATATGCATATACTCTACTGCGCTCTACAAAGTTAATATTATTACCCCGGCTGAAGGAGCTGCCATGCAAGGCGCTAACAGGAATTTCTTCCTACCGGGTACCCACTTATACACCTGGGTGGAGAGTGGCAAATGTGGATTAATGTCTTGCCAAAAGACGTTAGTGCCAGGTCGGGATATGAACCCTCAACCCTTTGATTAAGAGTCAAGTGACAGAACCACTACACCATGACACCTCCACTTAACAATAAAAGCAATCTAACCAAAATGCAACATTTCATACAACAGCAGATTTGTGGACAGAGAATTCTATCACTCTGCAGACTACACGGATACCCCTTAACTTGACACAACTGAATGTAAGAGTTAAAACAGTGAAGGAAATTACCTTTATGACAGTGTGTTTGCCATTTCGTCCATGACGATTCTGACTCTTTCCTCTTCCCCCTGCCTCTCCTCGATACAATGGATAGATACCTTCTAGTGACTTCATGCTCTGATCACCTAGGTGACAAAAGTATTGTAAAAGTTTGAGATTAAAAAAGGGAAAAAAGCCATAAATGATATGCAAAGAGTGTTTTCATCAATAAAAAGGCATTTGCTTAGTTGGGTGACCAGAAGTCTGCTGGCTTTATTTTTCAGAGACACAGGTTAGAGCTAATGTTAGGTAAAATGCATGGTAAAGAATTGAAGTTGTGATCTGAGAATTTTGTTGGTCATGAAAACTGACTGCGGAGCACTTATTCCTTGAACATGTGTAGTACTTTTCTGATTAAATGAAAACAGATCCCCTCCCCTCCCCCCAATTAAAGGCATTGGCTAAATTTGTGAGCAGCAGATTTAAAAAATTCTCAAACTAAGATGAAACATGTGTATGAGTACTTGTATTTGTACTAAAAAAAACCTGAAACCAACCATAATTTGGAATGAAAACCTGTTATTAAGACACAAACCGCAATTTAATGATTTTTTATTACTTTATTATTTTTGGTCTCAGAGACAATAAATAAGAGGACCGTTTTGCTTGAGTTAAAAAAAATGTTATTTTCCTCCTTCCGCGTGATACGCCAATACACAGAGTATGGTCCTGTGAGCCATGCTTCTTACGTCTAGTCTATGCAATGGACCCTTGTATATTTTTCGAACATTGGTTCACATTTCTAATATTTAAATATACTTCCTGTGGATATTATACTTTGAAACTTTCAGACTGATATTTTTACACTATAACCCTTATGCTTATCCCATTTTCAAGAAGCAAAATGAGATTTAAAAAAAATTATAACAATATTAACCAATGCCTTTAATTTGGTGAAGAGAGATGTATCCTTATTGGAGCATCCCCCCCCCCCCCCGCCCCACTGAGATAACCAATTCTTTTGGTCCAGTGGTCTAGATATAAAATACCTACATTGAACAATGACATGGCCTCCATTACCGCCATCACCACCATCAGGACCTCCAAATTCTACATGAGCTTCTCTGCGTAGAGACACGCATCCATCCCCTCCTTTACCACCAACTACTCGAACCCTCCTCCAGTCAATGAAATGTTTTGACTGTCATAGTTGAGAAAAAAAGAAAAAGTCAGATAACTTTTTAATATTATCAAATAATACCAAGGTATATGACATGAAAACAATCCTATTAAAAACAGATGAATCCCACAGCATTGAAACAGGCCAGCTGACCAAAAGTCCCCATGAGCCAAGGTCCTGGACTCCAGGAGATCAAGAAATTTAATCTTGTACACCTCTTGCTATTTTTTTTTTTTTTTTTAATTTTGGAAACCTTTTTTCAAGAATACCATGTCTGATGAGATCCCTGCCCCCCCCCCCCCTGCATCATTCTCATAAATATTCACTTCAGATCACCTGGCATGTCCTCATGTCCTTGATTCCTATACCATGGGACACACAGTCACATCACAGCACAGGCAATCAACTGGCAATTCCTTTCAAGTTATGAATGACCAGCAGGTTGTACATTATTCTACCTTGCACTGCTGTGATGTTAGTGTTGTCTGAGTGCATTGAATTATTGTTGGGTCTACACTGCACAAAGTTAAGATCAGTAATGCTCTTATAAAGGCTTATCTGATAAACAATGGTTGGATCTTGGAAGAATAATGGTTTAAAAGGATGAGGCACTGAATACACTGAGCAGTCAAGCACTGAGAGTTTGACAATTTTCCAATGCATCAACAAATATTACTTTTCAGGCATTGTGATCAAATTATATTGGCAAAATAGCTTTTGATCCAATTCATTCCTTAGTTTTTTCACTTTTGGTAGCTGATTTGGATAAAGTCATTAATGATAGAATAATTTTCCTCATTAATCTGTATCAGATTTAGGATTGAAATTTTAAGGTCCATACCAGCTTTTTCTCACTTAGATTCTTTTTTCTCCTTGGAGGCATGGATGACACTGCTCTCTGGATGCTGTTCACATTCTGCAATAGCTGACGGAAACGAAGGATTTGTTGATGATGATGATACAAAGACGTAGCCATGATGTCTTACTAAAGTGAAGTTGTAAGACTTGTTCCTACAAGAAGACATTATTAAGGAAAAAAAATTAACATTAACTTCAAAGAACATCGTATGACTATGAGAATGATATACATACCAACAAAAACAAAACAAAATAAAGACCCCAAACACAACTTTTCAAAACAAAATTGTACAAAGTATATATGAACAGTAAGACAAAGAAGAGACATTAAATAGCATTCAAAGATCCAGTTCTGTATGGACATGTCATAGAAGACTTCAGTTTCTGTCACTCATCCTTCAGATTTTTCAAGCATACTTTACTGGTAGAGGCCCAGGGCCAAGCCCCATCACTGATTTATTTGTTTTCATTTTCAGGAACAGAAAATAGACTGCATTTGAAGAGGTCCAAAAATCAGTACTTCTGAACTGCTTTTGATAACATAATAGCTGAAAGCATGCCATGATTAAAAATTCTCAATCAGCCATTTCTTTTAAGTTTGAGATTTAAAACTTCCGTTCCTCATCGTATGTAAAGCTATCTACAAGTTCAAACAGTTGAAATTCAGTCTTCAAAATGTGGAGTAAAGACCAGAAAATCTACAGGAGAAATCCTTCATTTCCATACCAGATGCGATATGATGAGATGTGACTAACTTCGCCAGACTCACTGATGTGACACTGACAGTGTACATGTACATACTTTGACGTTTGGTGTAAAAATTTTGAATTGCAACTCTAACGTTAGCTCTGTTTTAACTTTCGTTGTTAATTTAATAATGATAATAATCTACAAAACATTGTCCAAGTCTCGAACTTAACTTCAGACAGCTCCGGGGGGGGGGGGGGGGGGGGGGGGGGGGGGGGCACTCAGTATATAATGCGTGGTGGGTATGTGCCGCTGAGAAGACCCCATTTTTACACTCAAATTTCCGTTCAAAAGCATAGCATTTTTATTTTATTGAGAAAAAGAACAAAGAAAGCCGTTCCAAAGCATATCATTTTCTTCTTATCGAGAAAAAAGAATAGAGAAATCTGTTCCAAAGCTTCGCATGTTTTTCGTTACGACGTTCCGGCCGCATTGATCCGCTTCAATGAGCTGCATTTTTGGTGAAAAGCGGCCCGCAGAGCGCTGTCCGACCATCGCCTCTGCGCGAGCACACCCGGCGGGCTAGCTGCATGCACGTATGCCCGTTCCATAGGGATACATATGCACTCACACGCAGGCGAACCGTTCCAAAGACCCCCGTTTTCACAAACATTTGTAGTTCCGAAGCCCGTTCCGAAGGCCCTCCTTTTCACAATAAGCCCGTTCCAAAGCCCCCGTTTTGTGTCTCGCCAGCGGCACATACGTACCACTTTTGGGGTCGAGTACCCCCCCCCCCCCCCGGGCCGCCGCCGCCATTACACTGGTGATTATGGAGTTCCTTGGACTCTGGAGACTAATGTCCAATCCAACTGTGCATCATTCCATCAAAACTAAGAAATAATTCATGCGATCTACAATTTCACACATATCGACTCATAAGCAGGTGAAGCGTTGTGATCATATATGGTAGGCACCTTGGGCCGGGGACACGCAAAGTTGTATACTCTACATCATCTACAATGAGCATGACAAGGACAAGTTAATCTTGTTATCATATGTTTGAGAAATAATCGAGACAAACCCACTCATCCTGTGTATTCGGTCAATGAATTGACCTCATCCCAAAAATGTGACAAGTCTGTACCGGAACTACATAGCATGCTTTTCTACTGGTTACTCGACGACATGTCGTCATGTTCGTCGACCTACAAGTCTGATAAGCATCAGTTTTCTTCTTAAAATTCACCATTTTCAGTTCACTCATCAGATATGAAGCAGAAAGGGGAAAATTGAGAGCCTCAGGAACATTGCTAGTAAGTAAAATCAAAACTTTTCTTCTCTTTTATAGAAGATCCAAGTCAATGTATTTTGCGTTCGCGTCGGCAATTTGTTTCGCTATTAAAAACGCCATTTTGACCTATGCCGGGTGAGACAAACCAGTCAATTCATTGACCAAGTACGCAGGATGATAGAATTCTGTCTCTAACAGTCGTCGCTAGCCTCGTATTCTGGTAGGTTCGGCACTCCTCCTTCGACTGTTAAAGACAGAATTCTTCGCCTTCGTAGTAACAAGATCAGGATGAGTGCCAGCCAAGCATACGCTAGCACGACACGAATGTCAATACGTGGTTCTTCACTGAATAAACGCGAAACCCAGACTCCAATCTCCAATCAAAACACGATTATATTCCGGTTAAAACGTTAGGAAACATTGGATGACATTATACTTGACAGATACCTAAGTTGGCGCTAGTGCAGTTTAGCATCCAGACACATAAAACTCGTAATTTTAACAATTTTACATTAAAATGTTTGACGCCAAGTATATGAGAGTAATCACCATCATGTTTTGATTCACTCACTAGCATTTGGATCACACAGGCACTCTCTAACAGTGATATTTAGCTCCTTTTCCGAATGCTGTTCTGTGAATTTGCTCTGTGTACAAGCTCTATGTGTTGTCAAGCTGAAGTTACCGATCAATTTTGTGCGTTCTTCAGCACAAGCCAGAAATTGATGAAATTGCCGATCACAAAATGTGATGGTATCTTTGAATTGAAAATCTATCAAGCCAAATATAAATTAATTGGGAAGATGCGAAAGAAGTTAAAAAGTTTGCACGAAATGATGTCATATCCGAAGGTTCGCTAGTCATAAAGCCAAAAAGGGGTCCCTATTCAGCTGTGGTTCCTGGATTTGATGGGGGGGGGGGGGGGGGGGGGGGGGGGAGAGACCATGGGCATGGATTTTTTTTTTCATCTCGAATAAAAGCAAACAGAAAAGGACCTATTGGTGACCCCCCGGTTTCGCCCTCCCCCCACCCCGGCGTATCCTATTATGTCAAAACAAAATTGCATAAAGAAAAAAGAAATAGAAAAAGAAGAAAAAAAAAAAAAAACGATTCTCTTTCGAGGGGAAGGGGGCAGAGGCACCAAAATTGGTCCAAAATGGGCTGAACAAATCTTGGTTGTCGGGGGGGGGGGGGCAATGCCCGCTTGCCCCCCCCCCCCTAATCCGCGCCTGTCCCTATTCATGGAATCATGAGGACCATTATTCATAAAGTCCACTATTCACTATGGTGAGATGAGGGTCGCTATTTATAATTCACCTTGAGGGCCATAAATCATAAGGACCGCTATTCATAATCCCCTGGGGGAAGGGTGCAGGAAGCTCCGACGTTTCTTTGAATTGTTCTCTCGCTCTTCTTACGTTCTCTGCCTGTTACTGGGGGTGGGGGGGGGGGGGGGGCAGAGCCAAAGATTTTCCAGTAACTATAAGTCTAGAATCAGTGGCGTAGCTAGGATTTTATTTTTTGGGGCGCTTAATTCCTCGGGGGGGGGGGATATGGTGCAGGGAGGGAGAATTGCTCCTTCTTTGCTCCCGCCCTTCTCACGGTCTCTTACCTTCTTCTCATGCTCACGCCCTCTTTCCTTCTATTTTCTCTTCCCGCTTTCTTTTTTTTTTTTGCGTTTTGGAGGGGGCGACCACCCCTTGCTCCCCCCCCCCGCTACTCGGGTGTCTAGAATATGCGGAGGTGAGCCCGCACTGCGAGTAGCTTGTCGGGAAGCCCATGGCGGGTGGGGCCCAGGGGCACGCCTTAGCGCCACTGATCCAGAGGCAAAGCCCCTGCGGAGGTCAAGGGAGTAAAGCCCTGGAAGCTCCGGGGTTTGGTACTAAATTCTCCCTCTTATATTTTGTTTCCCTTTTCTTTCTTCTTTTTAGCATTTCCCTCTTTCCTTCCCCTCCCTCTTCTTCTTTCTCCTTTTCTTCTTTTTTTTTCCTTTTTTCTCTTTTCCATTTTTCCCTTCCTTTCATTTTTTCCCGGTGGTTTGGTAGATTTTCCGCTCAAATCCTTCAAGGGGGCACACTGCCCCCTGCCCCCTCGGCTCTTACGCCACTGGGGTCGCTAGTCATAGTCGGATAAGAGGGTCAATGTTCATATTAGGAGAAAAGGGTCCCTGTTTTTAGTGCTATCCTTACGGGAGAAGAGGGTAGCTATTCATAATAGTAGAAAAGGTTCGCTAGTCATAATCGACGAAAAGATTCGCTAGTCATGGTAGGAAAGGGTTCGCTATTTATAATGGGAGAAGAGGGTCGTTATTCATAATTGGAGAAAAAGGTCGCTATTCATAATTGACGAAGAGGGTCGCTCTTAATAATCTTCCGTTTTTGTAGATCGAATACACGCGTACCTGAACTAGTGGGGGGGGGGGGCAATAGGAGCAGACTGAAACATTCTCTAAGAAAGAGGAAAGGAGGAAAGGAAAGTTAAGAAAAAAAAAAAAACATAGGTGGAAAAGAGAACAAGGAGTTGAAGAAAGAAAGGGAAGAAAGAAGTGAGTTTATAGGATACGAAGGCTGTGCATGTCTCCTGCCGGGCTGGCCTTCTGCCCAAACTTTCTTGAAATCACAAGCACACCCGGAAGGGGGTGCAAAGGGGCAGACTGGACCCATGACCGTGGAGAAAAAAAAAGAGGAAAAGGGGTGAATCAAAGACAAGGGAAACTGGAGGAATGTAATGAAGAGGTCCTGAAAAAAGTAGAGGGGAAAAAAACCCTGGGCATGCCTTCTTCCGGGCTGATCTTATGCCTTACAATTTCTCTATCGCAAATTTTATAGAAAGCACTAGCTCACCTGAGAGTGGGAGGCAGGGGGCGGATTTGCCCCCTGACCGAGGAAAGAACAAAAAATAAAAATGAAATAAAAGACGCGAAGGGTGGAGAAAGATAAGGAAAATGGGGGGAATAAGGGGGAAAGGGGGTGAGAATGGAATATAAGAAAAAAGAGAGGAAGAATAAGAGAAGAAGCCTGGCCATGCCTTCCGGCGTGTTCTCATGCTCTTTTTAAAAAATATATATATATACGGTATATAGCGTAGTTCTTAAAAATCACTTTCGCGCCTGAATGGTGTGTGGGGGCGGAAGGGGCAGATTGTCTCCCTGACTGAGGAAAGAAAAAGGAGGAGAACGGGGAAGGAAAAACAAGGAAGAGGGTGTGAAAGAAGAGAAGAAGTGGAGCGTTAGAGGAAAAGGGGTAAAAAAGAGAGGTGAAGAAATAAGGAGAGAAAGGTGGTCTTGTCTTCTTCCGGGTTGATTTCTATGCCTTATTTTTATCGCATAATTGTTTAAAACCACTAGCTCATCTAAAAAGGGGTTAGGGCAAGGGGTATTAATTTCCTTTGCCAGGTGAAATGTAAAATAAGGACACGTGTAAAGAAAAGACAAGGAGAAGAGGTATACAGAAGAATGAATGGGAGGATATTAGAAAGGGGATAAATAGAGAGGGGAAGAAATGAGATAAGGAAATTGCGCATAAAGGCGGGCTGATCTTCTGCCGTATTTTTTATTGCATACTTTCTCAAAGCCACTAGCGGAGGGGCGGGGCTCGGGACTGCCCCTCCCTCTGACGGGTGAGAAAATAAAGAGAGTAGCGCGGACAGAATAAGAGACAAAAAAAAAAAGAAAGAAAGAGTGATTCATGACAAACATGTATTTACAAAACTTACATGTATGAGTGATGTATGTAGAAAAGATTTTAGTATACATCAAAGATGTATACATCAAAGATGTATGCATGTATCAATTTTAGGCCAATTAATTAAATGTTTTATAGGCCTAAAATGCATTTTGATGGCAAAATCAGGCTTCTTTCATTATCTTTGACAGACAGATTTTAGCGGGGGCCTTACTTGTTTCCGCCCCCCCCCCACTCGTTAAGTGAAATCAACGCCACTGGGTGACCGTGTATATTTCTGAACATTTTAGGCCTACAGTGTATTCACTATGAACAAGGTGTTCAAAGGAAGCGGACAAAATAAACAACCTCTCATTCTACCTTTCACAATGGTTCTGGTAGTCAAAAGAACATCCCTTCACAGCTATTATGTTTCATCATGTAGTTCCATGTGAATATGCATGTGACACCTGTTCCACATATTTTAGAAAATAGCAGTGAAGGGATGTTCCTTTGACTACCAGAACCATTGTGAAGGGTAGAATGAGGGGTTGCTTATTTTGCCCGCTTTCTTTGTCCGTCATGTTCATAGTGATTTTGATGATGAGAACCGCAATCTCCGATTTCTCTCACGCTTCGCTCACTCGTAATTTTAAAAAGAGGTGGTCCAGATGAGCTAACAACTAGCGAGGTGGCAAAATAGAATAGTATTCTGGCATCGATGCGAATAGATACGGGCCACGCAGGCTATTTTATGAGCCTTATGAGTTTTTGAAAAGAAAGCAAGTATAATATTGTGCAGTTAAAGCTCGCTCGAAACTTAAAAAAAGAGAAACAAATGGTTCATAATGTTTTTTGATATTTCTTATTTTAAATTGGTTCCCGTCGAAAATAAACAATGGACAGAAAGAAAAGAACGCCTGAAGACTCTTAAACTTTCATCGAAAAGTGCAGATAGTGTATCTGATTTATATTCTTTCGCATTTTCTTTCATTAATTTTGCTCAAAATAATGACTTGCTAAATCATTCAACGATCAAAGCCCTTCAAAATGTATTAAAATGTCTCAAGGCCCAGAGCATATCAATTTGTTGTGTACAAAAAACGCTCCTCTTATAAGGCATAGAAATGGGACGTTTAACGCACAGTCACTAATACGCGCCGCTGTCTTCGCATCGTGCAGGCAGTCTACGTGTATAGTGGCGGGCTGCTACATTGCGGTGCAGGGGTGTTCAACTTACATATCGTGAGCGCACTCAGCTGCGTGTTTTCACTTCTTCTCCTTTCTCTCCTTTTCTTGTCATTTTTCCTCGCATTACTTGTTTTCATAAATTTCCCTCTCACTTTCCTTGTTTTCTCACTCCCTTCAGTTTTGTAACTCTTCTTGATCACTTGCATTCATTGGCTTGTGCTTTTTTTTTCCTCTTTTACTCTCACCTCCTTGCCAAAATTCTTCACGCGCTGCATTGCCTAGCTATGCGTGTGTACTGTGTACTATACTGTGTACACAATGCCATCGGCTGAACCCGCCAAACTATAGTGACCAATTGCAAAAGCTTTTGCAAATGTGAAAAGTGACAGAGGTTTTTTTTATCCAATCAAAATCATTCTTAGGTATTCGCAATCTACAGCATTTTCTGCAAAATGTCTTTTTTTGATAGGGTCTATTGTGACGTATATATTTTTTTACAACAATGTGAAGTCGCACCAAACGTTTCGTTTCCCGCACTTGCCCATTGGCTCATGTACAAATGGATTTCCAAAATCATCAAGAAAGGTTCCAAAAACCTCAAAAGTGACAGAACTTAATTTGACTAAAATTAAATGAAAATCATATCATGTTCAAGGTGAGAATCTGCTCTATTCTATTCTGTTTTGATAGATCACCTTGTTGACGCGTTTGGGAGATATCTTAGCAAATCCCTCAAAAACGGCGTATTTTCTATTATTCTCCATAGGGAAATAATTTAACACGCTACGCGCTGCAAAAAAGGAGCGCAAACAAATTGATATGCTTCCGGGGGCTATGCCCACACCCGCCGTAAGGTTTACACGTGCCATACCCCATTTTGTGGTGTGGATGAAAATAATCCCACCGGGCCGTCGATTCTGCATCCAACCGCGTAGCCAGGGGGCCCGATGAGGGCGGTCGTCGCCCCCTCCCAGTAGAGTACCTACATAAAGAGAGTAGCGACATAGACGTCCTACTTCTTGGGAAACAAAATGGCGTTCAAATTCTTTCTATTTCGAACACCCGTTTGCTTATCGGAATTGAATAGAAATGTTGCGTAACAGGGAAACAAAATGGCGTTCAAATCTTGGGTTGTCGCTACTCTCTTTATGTAGGTACTCTACCTCCCAGAGTGGATTTATAGAGAGAGTGACGAAAACGGAAGTCGTTTCTGATTGGTCAGTTATTTCATGGAGCTCAAAAATAGTTCCCTCGGCTGATTTTCTGCTTCAGCAGCGTCTGTGGTGAAATGATACATGCACTGAAATTTCAGTAAGTCGAATTTTCTCTTTTCATTTTCTGGTTCTGATACCGCATTTTCCCAGAAAAAATATTTTTCTAGGACAGTTGTATCACTTTTATATCAATTAAGTCCGATCCTGTGGAGTTTGCGTAATGTCTTTTCAATGTAAATAAACGCCGGTTTAACAAATCCAATTTTCATGTTCTTTCAGGGAGAAAAATGACGATTAAAGATTATTTTCGCATTTTCTGTCAGTACTGATGGTTATGATGTGTTAGAAAAAATATTTGCATGTTATTTTCAAGGTTGCCATTTTTTTAATTTCGTTATTTTTAACGAAAATAGCGTAAATTTAGACAAAAACCAGACATAGAAATACTGCATGAGGGACCACTGGAATGTTGAGGGAACTATTTTGATTTTGTGGCTAGCGCCGTCCACGGCACGGCCAACTCGGGCAAAGCCGAAGCGGGCGGCCTAGGAGCCTAGGGCTGGCCTGGGCTGGAGCAAGAGCCGCGGCCCATGCTGAAATTTTGGGGCTTCGTGCACACGTTTCAAATTGTATTCAGATTTTTTGAGCCTGCTCTTTTAATGATAATAATTTCAGTTTGCCTTAAGTAAAGACTAAAGGCCTAAATTAGTAAATATTTGAATTAAAAATCCCGACCCAAGCCTTGCCCTAGCTAGACTCTAGGGTACTATTAGTCTAGGCCTAGCTAAGTTAGTCCTAGACTGAAGTGTTCTACCTCTAACCGTCGTCGTTAGCCTCGTATTTTGGTAGGGTCGGCACTCGGACCCTACCAAAATACAAGGCTAACGATGACTGTTAGAGACAGAACACTTCGGTCTAAGTTAGTCCCAAACCAAAGTTCCCCCTCCAAACTAAGAGTAAGACCAGGCCCAAGCCCAAGGCCAAGAAAAGATTTAGATTTAGGGTCTAGTCCAGTCAGTGTTAGACCTGGATCTAGAGCTCTAGTCTCTAGATCTAGAAGACTATATATCTAGGTTCTGTTCAATTAGTTCCAGATCTACTGAAGATCAACTGAATTCCAGTGTTAATTCAATAAATTGGTTGAAAAAACTGAATGAAAATCAGAAATTGCTACAATTTTGCATGCAGAATCTGTATAGGGCCTACCCCAGTATTATTGTTGTGCTTATTTCTTGTGCAGACTTGTTAATGCCTGTATGAGAAATCCTTTGACAGGATTATGTAATCATTTAGGACGACTGCACTGGTCCACAAATCCACTGGTATCTACTAATTATAAGACTAAAAACCTCACATAGTGCATATGGATTATTTAGACTTTTCCTTTACTAGCAACTAGCAATCTCAAGAAAATATGAAATGATAACCTCATTGTTCATCATTACTTTTTTTTAAAATAGTTTTTTGGGGGGGAGGGGGGGGGGGGGTGTTGGCTGCACTTAAATTTACCCTTAAATTGCCTGTATTGGAATGCAAGTTTCATCGTTTTGTACACATGAATTCATGAGATGAAGTAAACATAGATTTGATAACATTCCATGATTCCTCCACGGACTGTTTTTATCCAATGATAATTATTTACTATTTGATATTTATTACAGGATGCTGGACCATAATTAATGATTTGATGGAGTTGACACAGACTGAAGATACAGAACTTCAATACAGAACTTCGCTTCATGAGAGGCAGGATATGCCATGAAAGAAATGTTGGCAGATTTCATGTTAGTTTTTTTGTTTGACTTCAGCATTTAGAGGTAATTTTGCATACTGATATTGCATTATTAAACTTCTTTGTTAAAGCACAGATATCATGAGTATAATAGTCTCTAACTCTCTATCTGATGAATATGTGACCAGCATCATAAGATCAATTCATACATAAACCTTATGTAGCCTTGCCTAAATTTCTTTTAATATTGGAATGGTTTAAATAATTTCTTTTCCAGTAATTATGAACTGACTGAATTGATCTGCTTAGTCATTATCATTTGTTTTTAAAAATTGCTAGTGTAAAGACACTTTAAATGTAGGTTAGTTTACATGTCAGTTTTTCAGTAATGAAAGGAGCTGAAAGCATGAATAATCTGATAATATAAACTATTTCTGTTTGTCTTTCTTTCATTTCCTCCACCCTCCCTTTATCTTTCTATATCTCTCTCTCTCTCTCTCTCTCCCCCTTCTATCTTCCTTTACTTTCTCCTCTTTATTTTATTTTCTTTTGCAGAGCAAAATCAAAATGATGCATGCTACGAAGAATCATCACACTGCAATCTTTGGCAAAGACAGAGAGAAACGGGCAGAGATTTACATCTGCTGAGGGCAAGAAAATAGACCAAGCACAGACTGAGCAGAGATACAATGTTACTGCCTGCCCAAATAAGAGGTGGAATTTCAGGCAGCCAGTGTCCATGGCAGTAGCCTAAAATTTAGCTTTGGCATAGACAGAAATTTAGAAAGGGGAAGGGGAAATATTCCCATATCCCAGCATGTTTTTCTTCTTCTGGTTAACAAAGAATTGTGGAGTTAAAGGACTCTTATCTCATTTCATTGCATTCTTTTTTCTTTGATTTTCCCCCTTTCAAGTTACACATTTCTTTGTGAATGTGCCATATGGTGAAGAAGTCGGGGCAGCCTGTAAAAGAGTCTCATTTTCACTGACAACTGCCATAAGCTACTGAAACCCTTGCATCTGATGGGAACAAATCATTATTGGGCTAAAGTTCTTCAAAAATTTCAGAACATTTAAAAAGATGTTCTTCTTTTTATATATTATTTGTGTGGTCCTAGCACTTTGTTTTGAATGAGTAGTCTATTCTCCCCATTAAATGTTCATTTTTCACCAGAACAGGTATTGTCAAGAGCAAATAGGAGATGCCCTCTCCAAATTGTGAATCTGATTTGGATTCAGTATAGTATTAAAATTTGCCATTAGGTTAGTCAATTACATCTTCAAACTTTTGGCATCAAGCCATGAAATATTTCAAAGAAAAGTAGGGACATTTAGCTGAGTATTCTAATTTAATGTTCAAAACTTATTGTTATGTTTAAGCATTTGCACTACATCGTTTCAGAATTTGAAGAGAGATTAGCTAATTGCAATTTTAGATGACAGATAAAGTAAAACTATCATGTTATCAAATTTACAACAATATTCCAAAGAATAAGTTAAAAATGAATGATTTTGCTCTTAAAGCATCAGGAAGGTCCCTTTACAAAACAAAGAAAATAAAAGAAAAGTTTTGTGTTAATTTTTTTCCTTCTCAATCCTAAACGGGAATGTACTGAGATCTAAAACTTTACAATTGTCTTTCTGTGGCTTATAGCAATATAAAGTAAAGCTTTTGTGCAGATTGGTTGATGCTTGCAAAAGTGGGCTACTACCTATGAAGAGAAATTAGAGTCTCTTGTGAAACTAAGAAATAACCTGAAATGATTTTTTTAGAATGTGTAGAACACACACATTTTTTTTTTTTTGCTATGAAAGTCTTTATTTTCCATATGATGTAATTATGTAATTCAAAGGTACAGAAATTGTGTTACCATATGCAATAATTTTTGTTGCATGTTAGTTTTAAAGTATAAGAATTTATTTCATACTCATCCATGGCCTTACACAGCAGGAGAAAGGGGTGCAGAGGGGAAGCATCCTTGTGACCAAGTTTTTTCCAAAAAAAATTTACGTGTCTTGCCCCCCTCCCTCCCCGAAAAAAATTTCTGCATATGGCCATGTATTCATCTCATTTTTGTCCTCAGCCGAGTGAAATTTTTTGCTTTGATGGCATGTTACTCACATTCAACTTTTATTATAACAAATGATTTTTTTTTTTTAGCATGTGTAGAACAAATCCATTTTTTTTTTCACTATGAAAGTCTTGATTTTCCATATGACGTAACTACAGAATTCATAGGTACAGAAATTATGTTACAAAATGCAATATTTTTTGTTGCATGTTATTTTTGAAGTAAAAGAATTTATTTCATACTCGTCCATGGCCATACGCGGCAGGGGGAAGGGGGTCAGTTGCCCCTCCCCCCCCCCTCCGAAATTTTAAAAACTGACATAATTTTACTGAAAATTTTCTTAAAATCCACCAAATCCCTCAATTTCACTTTTAAAGATACAAAAGTATCCTTGTGACCAGCTCGGTCACTTCACTCCCTCGTTTTCAAGTTTAAAAAAAGAAAAATACTTGCCCCCCCCCCCTGAAAAAATTCCTTCGTACGGCCATGTACTCATCTCATTTTTTGCCCTCGGCCAAATGAAAAATTCTTGCTTTGATGGCATGTACAGAAAAATCAAGTGTTTTCAGTATTGAATCCAAGCAGTATACTTGAAAATGAATTATGACTTTCTTGCTATAATAGAGTGATGGTCAAATTTTCACTGTCATGTTACTCACATTCAACTTTTATTATAATAAAATATTTGAAGATGAACTTCCCTTTTGAGGTGGAAGCCAATATGTATTATGTTGTAAGCGCAATGAACACCAATACAATCGAATCGTTTATGCTAAGTAATTGACTTAGAAAGTAGCAGTCTATACTGAGAATTAGTTGCTACTGGTCATGTATGTGAGCAGTATTCAAGCTGATTTTCATAAACGTTGCCAAAACTACGTACTGCACTCATGGATGGAAATCTGTCTTGAAAGGTGAGGGGAAGCATAAGAAATTCCAATAGGTGTCTCCTTGTATCTGAAACTTCACTAAGAAAAAAAAATATTAAAAATCCCCCCCCCCAAAAAAAAATGGGCGGGGAGGAAGCTACGTTTGATAAAATGCCTCCACCTTCCAGATTGTGGGTACACGATTGTGAGGACATGCCCCCCTTGGAATTTCCGTCCTAATGCAAAGGTTTGAAGAGTTTCCCTTTCCCCTTTACTATTATTTGTGAGGGGGGTGTTAATAAAATTAACATGCATTTGATTAGAGATATTGAATCAGATTTAGCATTTTAATAATTTCACTAGAATAAATGATTCTTTCATATTATATACGAAAAACTCTGCCACTTTAAAAGTCTGTTATACTTCAAGAATGCTTTGTGGAGAGGGATGTGTCGTTCAACGCATATGCAGGATTGGGGAGGGGGACATGTATGGCCAGAAAATCGGAAATTGACAGAATGCGAGAGAGAGAAAAGGGATGATCTGAAGACAGTGTAGACGTAGTGATAGAGAAAAAGAGAAAGAGAGAAAAGGCAAAAACGTGGAGAGTTTTATTGAGTTGAATGACAGAGAGTGAGAGAGAGGAACAAAGCTAAATCTTTTAAAATGAATTTCTTATAATCAACGAATGGACAACAAAAGAGGAGAGTGGTTATAGAAGATATGCTATAGAGAAGAAATAAAGATTGTTGAGTGTGTGAACTGATTTCAGCATTACTTCATGATATAAAATTTAACCAATTGACACCCACCAGTATTGAGGAAATGGACTGGCGGGGGGGGGGGGGGGGGGCACGGGCCCTAATATGGTCTACGGGGGTGTGTCGCTGAGATTTTTGGAAGAAATCCCTAAACATGTGGTATAGTTTCGAGTCGGAAAATCCCTAAACATGCTCCTCACTTTTTTTTTAAATCAGCAATTCTATATTGTTTAGAGTAAACATCCGAGAGTCGGGAAATCCCTTAACATGCCCCTCACTTGTTAAAAATGAGTAATTTTTTTTCTTTAGAGTAGGCCTATACATCCGAGGTGCATAATCCCTAATAATGGGTGCCCTTCTCTGCCAACATGAAGGCTTCAGCGACTCACCCCCGTCGGCACCAAATTCGAGCCCCGGGATGAACTGCCGTCTGCAAGAATAGAGTTTGCTAAAAATGATTATCAAATGAGTTTATATTAATCCTTATCCAAAAGAAAACTGAAAGAGAGAGAGAGAGAGAGAGAGAGGGGGGGGGGATGATCACACACATAAGGAAATGGATTTAGCATAGCAGTATAGTGTATGCTTACAAAATTTGGAATTATGTTTGAATAAAAGAATTTTAAAACAATAATGGTACCAAACAGCTGCAGGGGAATGATTCGTAAATGCCATTCTGGCTCAAAACAGAAGACTTTTTTTCACCGGAATCAAACATTGAGATTTTATGCTGCATTTCCTTCATTCGGGAAGCTTTATACATATTGTCAGTAAAAAGTGGATACAATCAAATATCGTCTTGCAAGCTGGCAGCAAGGCACCTTCGTTCTGTTCATGTAGGTAGCAGACGACGCAACAGACTGGGAGGGAACTATTTTGATCCCCATGTTGACCTTTGACCCCGCGCCCCATAGCTTGTACATACGCGTGTCGCCACTCTCTCTATAAATCCACTCTGCCC
>CM057158.1:6925678-6943178 GCA_029962745.1 Echinometra lucunter
AGAAGAAGAAGAAGAAGAAGAAGAAAAAGGACTATTGTCGGACTCAAGAGAATTCTACTTTAATTGCTATATATAGATGAATGAGTTGAGGAGTACTTGTGTGTAAGCTGTATACATGTATATATATTTTTTCTTTTTAAAGCAAAGGGCCCCTTTTGTAATATGCATAACGGTTACATTTTGAGGCAATCCTGAGTCCTGAGACAGCACTGATATATGGTCTACAGTAAGATAAAATAAGGATGATAAAACTTTCATCGGTTGTGTCAGTCATCAAAGTCATAAAAAGTCATCACTAAATTAGATTGACTCATTGATTTTCTTTTTGTCTGTCCGACTAGTATGTTGCCGATGAGCTAAACATTTCCGTATATCAGCTGTATATAGAAAAAAAAAAGTAGGTTGGTACATGGTATCGTTCAAGGTTGGTAAACCTCACGTTTTGGGTTTATTTTTTATTCTTTTTTTATAAATTTTTTGTCTATTTCATAATTAGTGACCACCTGATTACCGTATATTTAAATCATGAAATTTTAGTGTCGATTTCTTTGCATGACTTCCACACTCCTTCTTCCCCTCCTCCTCCTCCTCCTCCTTTTCATTATAATGATCTCTGTCCATCTCTTTCCCCTCTCGTTCTCTCCTCCTCTCCTTTCCTTCCTTCTGTTCCCTCTTTCTTTCTATCTTTCTCCTCCATGCTATCTGTCTCTCCCCTTTTCTCTCTTCTAGTACCTCTCCCAACCCAATCGCTCTCTGCCTACCTACCTACCTGCCTATCTATCTATCTATCTATCTATCTATCTATCTATCTATCTATCTATCTTTCTATCTATCTACCTATCTATCTATCTATCTATCTATCTACCTACCTATGTATATCTATCTGTCTGTCTGTCCGTCTGTCTATCTGTCTATCTGTCTATCAATTTATATCAGTATCTCTCTAACTTTGGCATACATATTTATTTGGATATGGTACATGATCAGTGAGTTCACCTGGCAGGCTGACATCATAGTAACATCATAGAAACTTCCGTTTATTTCCTAGCACTTCCGGATACCCAAGGCACTTTGCACGATATTAGTTTGAAAATTTAGGACTACTGGTTTTTTTTTTTTTTGGGGGGGGGGTGGGGTGGGGGTGGGGGACATTTCTAATATCATGGTTGTATGATTGAATTGATGCAAGGAGTAGCAAAATGAAAGCAGAAGTGAGAGAGAGAAACGATCGTTAGGATGATAATGTCATAGCGAATATTTTGTTTTGCTTTTACAATAATTGTTCTACTTTGTTTTTACTTTCTTTAAACGCGAAGTGCAACGTCGCACTTGGAATTCGTGTGATCGATTTTCACATAGAAATAGTTTCTTTCTAAAAAATTACCGAGTTGATTTGTCAATTTGCTCCCCCTCCCCTTTTCATCGTCATAATGGATCTAGGCTTTGATTTTGGCTTTAGTGATACAAATTGTCCCATCTATTTTTCTTCTTTTTTTTTTAAATTTACAAGTAGGCCTATTGGAAAACTCTTTTGGCCATTTTAGGAAATCCTTCAAAGCTGCGTGTCCTGTTAGGCTTTGACAACAGTTCCGGTATAGAAGACAGAAGCCGAAGCCTCATGGTTATTGTTATGTCTATCTGTCAGTTTTAATCCTTTAATCGACAAGCTTATGATGCTAGCGCACGTAAGATTCTAACAATTCGGTTTTTATCTGTCTATCTTGTTGATACAGTGTGCTTTTTTTCATTCCATTCAAATAATAGCAATGTTTATAGTCGTTTAACCTAGGGTAGCCTCATCAATAATTGCCAATCCTGAAGGGTCCTTCCTGCTAATGATTTTAACTCCAGCACCGACAAGCACCCATTTACCCCTTGGCTGAAAGAGACAAGATAACATGGGTGTTTTCTAATTTCGCTAAGCTAGACATTCTTCACTCTCATAGAGCAGAAATTGCTGGCGGCAAACTGCTATATGTGTATACCCGGGTGTCCCAGAAAAAGAGGAACGCCGGATTTTCAGTACTTTACCTTCAAAAAGTATGCAATTTTTCTACATCATTGGGTAAAGCATCCTCTACCGAAGAGAATGATACCAAGATCATTGAATTTGATGAAGTAATTTTGATTCTGTTTCCGTTCTTAAAATATATTCATTTTCGAATTTTTGGCGACCGATGAGAGTAGAATTGTGTCTGGTAGGCCTTTCATAATACGATGTTTGAGGAAAGCCCATTTAATGCATATCAGTAACAAAACATGCCATATGAAAGGCCATTCCCGACACAATTCTGCTCTCATCTGTCGCAAAAAAGAGAGAAATTTGAAAATTACTGTATTTAAAGAAACGGGTATAGAATCAAAATTACTTCACCAAATTCAGTGATCTCGGTATCATTCTATTTGGTAGAAGAAGTCCACTGATGTAAAAACAGTATCGACTTTTCTTAGGTAAAGTACTGGAAAACTGCCGTTTCGCTCTTTCTGGGATATCTGGTATAGTATATCATGTATATAGAGCAGGTTGTTAGCGAGTAGAATCGCTACAACTTCTCCATACAAAATAAGAAGGGGGCTCTTAGCAGTTATACTCGCTATTCTGTAGCAAATAACGAGTATTACCGCTACCAACTTTTCTATAGTCATGATAGGGGAAGGACAAATAGCGGGTAACTATAGAACCGCTACACTCTCACTTAAAACGATTCAGTTAAAACTGACTAGAGGAAAGGGTCAGCTGGGTGAAACTATTATTTTAATCATTTCTGACTTTTTTTAATAGTAATTTGGACTATCTTCTAGTCGTATTTTGACTATTGACCTGTAAAAACATGTTCGAGTCACGCGTTATTTTTTTAACTGATCCATAAAATGGAGCTTCTTCTACAACTTTTGTCTTCGCAACAAGCAAAGGGAAAGAAGTGCCCCAGTACATATCATGGATCACCATGATCCCTGTGGATAAGCGCCGAGTCTCTCCGTCTGAAAATGATTAGAAAACATCTAAAGAGTAAAGCGAGTATGAGGCGTTTGCTCATAACTGCAAATAAAATCATATTTTAATTCATTAGAGATTAAGTAATTTCATTTAATAGGAAAAGAAAAATGAAGGCGGCTTGAAAAAAATACTGCAGATGAAAATGGATACTACCTTTCTTGCACGTCCTGGATACTGAAACCATTGTTTCATGACAATGTCCAGTCATAGTTTGGTTTCGATTTCATAACCTTACCACTATGACTCACAATGTATGCCTTCATTACTTCCCATTTTCTTCTAGATTCAGAGTAAGCGACATGCAGGTAGCTAACCGCGTCTTCCTATGGTCGCTCTTAAGTACAAGGTACCCCGGTAGCCCCGGGATTCGAGGTTAGAATAGGGAGCCGTATTACCTCATTTTTAACTGACCTTGAGGAGAATCTTAACCTGTATAACTGTATTCATTCATTTTTCTCTCTGCTGAGTTAATGATTTTCTTATTCACTAAATCATTTATTTTTTCATTTGCTTATTGATTGATAAATAGAATGATTGATTGATACGTTTATTTATCTGTCCATATATTTATCTCTTTACATCACATTCATATGCATGTCTTAATCTATTTTTTATTAATTTATGTATCAGTATTCAGTTTTAAAATGTTTTATTTCTTCCTTAATCTCCCATTTGACTGATTAAATGAGTTATCCATTCATATATTCATTTATTTTCTATAAAATGATTGCCTGATTAATTATTTGATTTTAGAACACACACAACCACACACACACCCCAACGCACATACAACACCCACCCACCTATTATACGCTAACACATACGGTATTCATTATGACATTTCGAATGATATACTCTCTCTAAAAAAGGTGAACACATTCACTCTGTTAGGGGTGAATTTCAGAAAAGGGTGAATTTAGGGTGAATTAATAGTGAGTGAAGAAATGAAGAGTGAATATCACACTGTTACTCTTGATTCACTTTAAATGCACTCTTTTCTGAAATTCACCCCAAACGGAGTGAATTTTAAGGAGAGTAGATGAGACAGTTGATCGAGGAAGAACGAAAAAAAAAATCAAATGACGGAGACGGGAGATGAAGGAGGAGGGGCGACATGAAGAAAGAGAGAGATAGAGAAAGAAAGGGGGATAGAAGACAGACAGATGAATAGACAGGAGAGAGAGAGAGGTAGAGAGAGAGAGAGAGAGAGAAACGGAAATAGAGAGAAAGAGAAAGTAAACTCTAGTAAACTCAAATTTCGTAGGAGATGAGAAGACCACAGTCATGATCCAAATCTTTTCATAGAATGAAGGATAATTATCTGAAAGCTGTTATTAAAGGTGTGAGATACCCGCAAAATACTTTATATCAATAATTATGCGCGTAATATCTACCAGTATCTTTTCTTTTTCACACGGACTTGCCAAAAGCATATCCGCTATGAATGTGGAATATCATAGAAAGAAGGTCACATGTGATCAAATAGAGAAAGAGAGAGGGCGTTAGAGTGAAAGAGCGTGAGAGAGAGAGAGAGAGAGAGAGAGAGAGAGAGAGAGAGAGAGAGAGGAGAGAGAGAGAGAGAGAGATTGCACTCCATTTTTGCAAGAGAGGAATAAGCGCGAGACTCCATACATTTTCAAAGAATCAGGCTTGGTTACCTCAAAACTATTTTCAAAGCTAATAATCCATGTGATCATCATAACCATTTAAATTAGTATATATATATATATATGAAAAAGTTTATCCACTGAATATATGGTTATAAACTAGATAGAAAGGTCTTTGGGAGCCCAAGATCTAGTGATCAATCAATACCTTACTGTTAATTTTCAACAACAAAGTTTGTCTTGTTTGACTATAACTAATGATAATTAAAATAATGAATAATGAATAAAGTAGAAGCAGGGAGTTCTTGCCACCTCCCCGGTAGCAGGGAGACAGAAATAAGGAACATCCACAACTTGAAACTCCATACAGGTTTAAACAGCTGGTGAAAAAAATAGTGGGGAGGGGCGCTCTACCAAGCTTATAAAAAAATCTAACTCAGGAATGTTTGAAAAAGGTCGGTTTACTTTTGAAAATTTAAAATATATACACGAACAGTGTTTCCTGTCCAAATTACTATTTTGATGACTACTATGCTTCATAATAAGCTACGTGGAAGTTAGATGTAATAATGAAACCCAATACTCTGTGGTAATCCCAAATACAACGAAATAATCCACTTTAATCTTTGAATAATCCCTAGCACGTATTTTTCTGCCCATATGAACCGATTCTTGGATTATGGTTTAGCAAAGTAGGGCGGCTATTTGAACTTGTTTCGATATAATTTTCGTCGCAAGCAACAATGCAATAATGATCATATTGTATCGTAGTAAAAATGATGCTACCTTTATTTTAACTGATCCACTAGCGTGCATTGTTTTCAAGGGAGGGCATAGTGATAATTTGCCGCCCTGAGATTTTCGACGGGGGGGGGGAGAGAGGTTGGGTAGGAAGGGATGCAGTTACAGTTTGTGAGTAACTGTAATTGTTTTAAGGAACCCCGTTCATAACAAATCATTTTTAAAAATTATTTATTAAAATCATTTATCTTAAAATAATGAAGTTTACATTTCAGTGCCTGACCCACATGCATGACATGGATTCTACCAGCGGCTTCCATAGTTGCCTAATACAATGTGATAGGAAACAAAAAGGGGCCCAACTCTTGTATTTCTTTTCGTAAATCTACTTTTCCATTCTTATTATTTATTTATTTATTTTTTGCCATCTTCATCGTAGGTTTGAAAAGATGGACCATGTAATGATCAAAGCATGATTAATCACATCTTTTTGTTTTCTTTGACAATCTTTGGCAAAGGCGGGGGAGGTTTATCAGACAAATCTTGTCATCCGGGAAATCGTGAGCGACATGAAATAAGCCTGGTCATGATCTCTCTCTCTCTCCCCCCCCTCTCTCTCTCTCTCTCTCTCTCTCTCTCTCTCTCTCTGAGATCATCTACATCAGAGGGAAAAGTGGGATAAATAATAAAGGTAGCGCAAATGATGATGACGACAATGGTGATGACAATTTCACCAACACAAACATCTATAAAAAAACAACAGCAACAATAACAATAATGATAATAATCATCAATTTGATACCATTTTTAGTTCACTATCTTCTCATGGTTGAAGAAAAAGTGGGTGAATGTATAGTTGCTTGACTTGATTTTCATCAGGATTGAGTATTTGGGATTTGCGTTTATTTATTGCGTTTTATCACAACTTTTTAATGCAAGGTGGCCCAGGCCTAAACTATCTGTGCCGACTCTAGCATATAGCCTTGCCATACACGGAAGGCCTAACATTCCATTTTCCTTTGGATTGCTCCACGGTAATTTTCTCTTATTTGTCACACGTTTATTCAACCATAAAAAGTTGGTCCACAGAAAAGACATTTGAAGTTGCCATGTCACATCTCTATTCACGCTCTCATTGTGTAAACAATAAAAAGTGTTGCATTTTTATTGACTCCAATGAAAGTGTAAAGAATCGATCAAACAAAACTGTATCCTTATCAATAGTTTTTATTCATCAGTAAATTTCATCAAATGTATTGTTTGTATCTGAACAGTGACAACTCAAAATCAATGCTTATCTTATACTGAAAGAAATGAAAATGGGAGAATAATAAGTGCGTAGCTCTCTCTCAATGTTCCCCAGAGCTGTCATCCATTTTGAATCTTGTCTAATTTCTTTATATATATAGTATATAGTATTGCATGTGTGTGTATTTATATATATATATATACATACATGGGGGGGGGGGGGGGGTGTTGTTTGTTTTTGTTTCACGTGATTTTCCCGTTAATTTACGTTTCCCTCAGGCTAGTACTCCTCAATGTTGGCCTGTAATACCAGCAGTGGCGTAGCTAGGATTTCATTTTAGGGAGGGCGGTAGTGAGCACGCATAGCGTGCGAATCACTTACTGAGCGCGCTTCGCGCGCTCCCTAGGGGGGAGGGTGCAGGAGGGGGGAGGGGGAGGGTGCAGGGAGGGCGGAAGCTCCGATGTTTCTTTGAATTGTTCCTTGTCTGCTCCCGCTCTTCTTACTTTCTCTTACCTTTTTCTTTTCTCTTTCAATTTTTTTCCCTTCTGTTCTTTCTTTCTTTTTTTCTGTTTTGTTGGCGTTTTGGAGGGGCGACCGCTCCCACCTCCCCTCCCCCCTTGGCTACGCGGGTGTATCACAGAAGGCTTACAATTTGGTATTTGCTCAAAGTTGATCAAGGTTGTATTTTCTTTTCGGCATTCCGAGCTGATGCAGCCCTCGGAAAACACCCCACCCCCCCCCCCCCAAAAAAAAAAAAAAAGAAAAAGAAAAACACGATCTTAAAACAATCTGGGGAAAAAAGGTGATAAAAAGTTTCTTGCCGTATCATGGAAGATAAGCAGGTTGTAGTGAAATTGAGAAGAAATTGCGTCGATGTTACAACAATTACAGTATCTTCATCAAATCCGGTCCACAGTTTTCCTTGACCTCATCCTGTGTTTCTTTTTTCTTTCTTCTTCTTATCAACTTCAGTTAGTGTAGATGTAGGGAATATGGGACCCCTAAGCACATTTACTGAATTTGCATAAAAATGACTAAAGTAAGACAAGGCACAGTTTGTTATTTGTAATCTTCATCTTTTATATTTTATTGTACTGAAAAATTAAGATCACCCAATATTTGGTTATGCAGATATATGCAAATAATGACGTCGTCGCAAATGGTCACATATTCCCTACCGTGTAGGGATATGGCACATTAACTTTAAGACCATATTTTTGTATAAACAAACTCATTTACAACAAAGTCATTAAGGTAAACTACTAAATAAATATTTCCTTGAGATTCTTAACACTTTAATTGATTCAGTGTACGTACTGGTTCTTTTTTTTTATCATGTTTATGTAAAAAAAATCAAGATATTCCAAAGTTCCGCTGAATTTAAAATGAACGAAAGACCATATTGCATATTTACTTTATGATTTTTTTTTTAAAGTATTAATTTAGTGATTGTAAAGGTGTCTTCACTACATGTATTATGTGGGCCTACTATTATTTTATTAAGATGAAACAGACCATAATCAAAATTAGTGGCGTCGCTATGATTTTGATATTGGTGGGACCAGAATTTATTATGAACAGATAAATTGACAACATAATTTTTGGCAAAAGATTGACCTATGAAAAAAACTGAAGTGCAATATATATTGTGACGAAATGTCACTCTAAGGAAAAAGCCCTTTTGCGGGAGTAGGGGGACACGTCAAAATTCACCTCGGTTTAACCACTTCGCTCCCAGATGACCAATACCCACACTCAATTTTCCTGCCTGACAGTGTCCAGGAGTGAAATGGGCTTCAACCCAACCCCTCTTTTTAAATGACCAATAATTCCCAGACAATGGCAGCTTGTGCACACTGGCACTAACCCTTCCAATACCACACGGCCTTACTCCCACTCCACTCCATTAGGTAAGGTAGAGTTAGAGAGAGATCGGCTTAATCAAGTAATTATACCTCAAGAAGCTTTAAAGCGATGGAGGCTGTTGATGATGGTCAGATATAATTACCCTGGCAGGGCTGTTTCCAGCCTGATTGTTTAGAGGAGAGATATTAGTCGAACCTGTTCAGTACAGCCCTATGGGCAAAATAATCCTAGTTAGTGCACATTGGTTAATGAGTACAAGTAATGCTTTTATAACTCTCCTTGGATGCATGCTTGACTAGTATGGTGGGGCTCGCTCGGAAAGTATAAAAAGGGCAAGATTTTTAGGGAGAGTTCAGATCAGATCAGATCAGATCCGATTCGAGGCAGATTCGAGCAAAGCAACTTCTAGTACCGAGCATCCAAATTCTAAGATGGGGAAGCCAGACATCATAGGTAATAGACATGTAAAGCAAACCCCCTTTGGTTTGGGAAGGAGGGGGGGGGGGCAGACATAATGAAGGGACTTTTAATACAGGGAACCAGGGTGTATTTTGGCAGTCCCCAATAGCCCTTTGTTATCCCCTTTGGTTAAGATTGTTTGCTAAAAAGCCTTAGTCAGTAGGAGTAGTTAGGAACAAGAGTCTTGAGATACAAGCATGCAAGGTGTCGAGCCCAAGCCAAGTTCACATTAAAGACGCTAGGTCGTGGGCTTTCATGGGGAATTTGACACCATGGGTGCTTACCCAGTAACAGGTGTTGTCCATCACTGTGAGTTTTATGACCAACAGACCTTATGTAATGCTCTATATACTTCACCCTTTCCCCATATGGCAAAATCATTATCTCACTTTCCCTGGCCCGAGAATGCCCGAAGCAGGCCGAAGAATGTTTGTGGTGGGACAGCTTGTTTTGCTGTGCTCCAGAAATGTAGCTCTATTACAGGTATTTTTCACAAAGTCTGGTGTCAGCAAATTATGATCCATTCCCCACGAAAGCCCACGACCTAGCGTCTTTAAGGGAAGGGTGATAGGAGGCAGCTTAATTATAATGCAGGGCATAACTGGTGCACAGAGTAAAGCTCGTTACAGTTCCCCCTTTGTCTCATACCTGTCCCACTCCCCTGCCCGTTATGTTTGCTTGATTGGCCGCCCCAGAGTGGTGTATCAAGAAGGGATTATACCAACCAAGTAAAAAGTAGATGTTGTCGTTCCGTTTTTTGGCGTTCGATTCGTGTACCGAATATTGACGCCATCTACGTGCGGGTTGATGGAAATATGGGACCGTTATATACTGTTATGGGTCAAAGGCTACATAGTCTAAAACATTAGAGATGTCTGTGCCTACGTAAACCCCTATATACTTTTGTACATGTCTTGTAAATAGTACTGGGCCACTAGGAATAAGAGTTAGGCAAATATCAAGTGTGTAGCCTACAAGTTCGGTTGCACATTTATAGATTTACAGATGATATACAAGGAAGGTTGTGTAAAGTTATTAGGTAATAAAAGGGAAGCCTTAGAGCTCCAATAGAGTTGCACTGCAAGATATGCTCTCGGTATCGTCACTGTGGAGTGTCATACAGTTATATACCATTCACAAATCTCCGGCCCACTGATGCTAAAAGATCGCTACCTACCAAGAAAAGGAGAGAGGGAACGTGTGTGAATTGTGGACAGACAAGTGAGAGAGTGAAATAATAAGATTGCAAGGACGCTGGGAGAGCAGTATATTGAAGAGGCTACCCTCAGTAAACAAATATATTATTACTATTAATGTTATTATTATCATTAAATTATATTAAATTCAGGAAGTGCCTACCCTTAAATTTATCACTGCCTACGTTTCCTTATCGATGACAATGATGTGGTTAATCTCCAATATCCCGCTATTAATGCTTTTGTGTACATCATACCTAACATTTGATAAAATAATAATCTGTGACCTAATTACTTTTATCATTTGTGTCTATTACAATCTTAATAAACAATCATGTTTACATTTCACTAAAATAGCAATATATTCGTAAGTTGCAAAACAATCCTATAATGATGACGTAATGTAAAATAATCCTTAAATCAAGGTAACTGATAGGTTAGGAAATACCACAGTTGGTTTTCCAAACTTTGGTATACATCCAAATTTAACAGGTTCGCGGTAGAAAAAAAGCTTTCACTCAAGGTAAAACGGTTTGTATTGTTTTGTATAATGTGGTTAGCAATTCATCTACTGCAATCAGGTGAAAATATAAAATAATTGGAAAAATACGTGCAAAATATTTGCTTGAACATGGATTAAACAAAAATGTTAATCAAATAAACATATATAATCATATATAATCATATCTGCACGTAGATTTGACGGTATGAAGGTGTAAACGACTAGTTTACATTTCATGAATCTCTTATAAAGTACCAGATTTGAAAGAAGAATAATTTTAGTTTTCTGCCTTATGTGTGCACGTTTCTTTCTAAATGGATTTATTTAAGGTGTTTCTACCTCTACTTGGAGTGGTAGTATTATCAAGCTCCGTGACCAGTCAAAATAATGCAAATCATCCGGGGCACAGGGTAAGTATGAATAGCTTTTGATCGTATTACTCCCTCCCTCTGATAATGTATAAGCTCTTCAGTTACTCGTCAACTCGGCTCCTTCCACCATTTTTTGACAATGTACATCATTTTGTTTTATTATTATTTTCTATTTGTTTGTTTATATATGAGATGGAATGAAAATGTGTTGAAATCTGAATCTGAATTTGAATTTTAACTTTGACGATATTATTGTGCAAAAACAAGAGACCAAGAGACCTTCAGCACACGATACCGGCAATGTCGTTCTCATGGACCTCCTGGAAAGATGTCAGAAGAGCCATAGAGGCCGACGGTCCACGAGACCATCAACCCTCGAAGGTGACTTTTCGGTGTCATGGGCCTTTTGTAAAAGATGTCAAAAGAGCCAAAAAGGCCAACGGTTCACGAGACCATCAATCCTTGAAGGTGACTTTTCGGTGTCATGGGCCTTCTGGAAAGATGCCAGAAGAGCAAAAGAGACCGACGGTTTACGAGACCATTAACCCTCGAACCTGACGTGTCGGTGTCATGGGCCTTTTGAAAAGATATCAGATGAGCCAAGGGTGCCTGCCCCCCACTGTCGGCTTAAGGGTCTTGGGGTTATTATTTTTTTAGGGTTTTCTATAGACCGGTTTTTAATTGTGAGTATAATTTCTCACATAATGCAATGAAATATGCAGGCCCGAGATTATGCATGGCACTCCCTTTTTGAAGAAATGAAGAAAATTTGAAGAAAATGTCCCAGACTCTCATCTTTTATACAAAACCGAAAAAAGATCCTCTTTCTCCTGAACCTTTCATCGGGTGTTCATTTTTTGTCGAGTCCTCTCTTTGTTTGTTATTTTTTTCTTTGCTGTTACATTTTATGAAGTAGTATTAATTCATGTTTTCAACTTTGTATTGTTTCTGATATTTTATCTCATTTCTGGCAATATATTCGAGCTTGAACTTGAACTTGACTTGTCGGTTTCGTGGGTTGTTGCCCTACTTAAATAATCCAAATTCAAATGCTATTTAGTGCTTCAAAATCGTGAATAAACAGCGGACTTTTAAATTTCTCCATGGAGTGTATGAGCCTAACACTTTTCAACATAATCATTTACCTGACGCACCCTGTTGATCGATTGATTTATTCTCTTCTGTTTTCAGATATTCGTATGAATAACAATTTTGAATCCTATGAGCCTTTTGTTAACAAACTGATGAATCGTGCCCAAAAGTGGATCTATCCCCGTTCTGCCCTTTTTGGTTTCTTTATTTTTTTAAATTTATTTTGTGTGTGTGGGGGGGGGGGGGGGGGAGCTCACTCTTCATCGGCTCCGGGTTATTAGCATTTAGGACCCGGCTAGTAATTGGGAGTTTGGGGGAGTTATCCCCGCGGGTCGATCAATATGTTGGTTTAAAAAAAAAAGCCCCCCCCCCCGGGTCGACGCCTCTGATTGCAAGTAATCAATTCCGTTTGATGGGATAATTGCGGTTTATTTCAGTGGCACTTATGATTAATTCTGTTCCGTTCACTTAACTATTTTAGTCGCCTCTATTTAAAATCTCGTCGTCATCTAGTCTTTATTTTCTTTGTGTACCTGAAAAACTGTTTCTGATTTCTACTTCCGTTTATTCCCTGTAACTCACACTTTCTTCTAGTAGTTATATCTTCCTTTCTTCTTGCTCTTCTTTTATTTTAAGAGCTAGCGACGAGGACATTTATTGTCATAATTGTGGGCCACGTAGGCAGAGGCGTCGATCCACTTTTAGGATGGGGGGGGGGGGGGGGGCAAGAAGACCAAGTGGAGATGAACCCTCGGCCCCGACGATATATGGGTTTGTGTAGCTTTGCAAGCGAGGACCGTGAACAAAAAAAAAAAAATTCCTGAAAACAATCGTCCTCGGTTGGTAAACCATAGTCCTCGGTTGTCAAACAAAGGATTTGAGTTTTATTCCGTCAGCCTTGCGAGGACAGGAGATAATAGTTGTCCTATAGTTGTCCTCGGAAGTAGAGTGATGTAGACTTGTGTGTGTGTGTGTGTGTGTGTGTGTGTGTGTGCGAGAGAGGGTGTTTGTTTGTGTGTGTGATATGTATAATGTTATTCCTATCATGTTAGCAATAACAATATAGTAACCTAGAAACAAAGAGCCTCTAGGGATGTGAAGCGTTTTTAAATTTGGGGGAAACTGACGCATCTTGCTAGATTAGAACCTCCCTGTTTTTATAATTTTGCGAGCGGGCGAAGTGGGCGAGCCGAAAATGACAAATATCTTGTTATGAGGGAAGTGTTATTTTGTCATCAAGATAAACCATCGGCCTATATGATATCGAAAATACATATCTGGTCACCTCGCTGCCAAAGATGACTCTATTTCTGTCTGACCCTTTTTAAAACTAAATATTACAAGCGAGCAAAGAAAGCGAAGAAACACACATTCTTTTTTATGGTAGAAGTAGTAACCCCTTCAGCAAATTACACTGTGGGCCTATGAAACATCTGAATTATTCATTCGGTCACCTCACTTGCCGAAATTGTTTACTTTCCAAAACCATTAATATTAAACGAACGACGAGGAAATATATACTCCTTTAATGGTAGAAGCGTTATTTCGTCAGCAAAATACACTATAAGCCTATGAAATATCTAAATAATATATTCGATCACCTGTGTGTCGAATATGACTCTATTTAGCTACTTCGCTTGCCGTCTGAACCATTCTGTTAGTGTACGAGCTAGCAAAGTCAGAGATCGACAAAAGAATATGGACTCGTATCGTCACCAAAATAAAGTATATGTTTGTGTTAATTTGTCAACCGACTCGCTGCCCAAATGTGATATTTTGGAATCTTGCTGCTGAAATAAGCTGCTAGTTGCCAGAACTTATCCTGTTTCTAGCTTTTACAAGCGACAGTAGAGAGCGAGCTAACGAAAAATTGAATTTTGTTTTAATATAGGCCGTTATTTATGGATAGTTTATCTATTTTTAGGTCAACTTGCAGCTTGATTTCTTGGAATGATATTCAGGCTTGGTAATATCAGTAACATTCTATGAGCATGATGAGTAGAAGAATGGTATAAACATTAGATAGAGATACAAGATGCAAACCGATTTTCTTTCATAGAATAGTAATTATCACCGGCATTGGATAATAAGATACTTAAATGCGACCGAGCGAAGCGAGCGAGGGCTTTCCAGTTTCCCATTTTCTTTCTTTTTCCTTGTTTCCACTTTCTTTTCACTTTCCTTCCTTTCTTTTCCTCTCTTTTCTCTCTTTTTTTCCTTTTATTTATTTTTTTTCAGTTCGGAAATTATTGGGAGGGAGGGGGCAAAATGATAGTTTTGAACCCAAATTTTCTTGGGGGTAACTACCCCCGCCCCCCCCCCCCCACAGGATCGACGCCTCTGATTACAAGTAATCAATTCCGTTTGATGGGATAATTGCGGTTTATTTCAATGACATTTATAATCAATTCTGTTCCGTTCACTTAACTACTTTAGTCGCCTCTATTTAGAATCTCGTCGTCATGTAGTCTTTATTTTCTTTGTGTCCCTGAAAAACTGTTTCTGATTTCTACTTTCGTTTATTCCCTTTCAGTCACACTTTCTTCAGGTAGTTTTATCTTCCTTTCTTCATGCTCTTCTTTTATTTTAAGAGCTAGAGGGTCACGATTGAAAAAATAATGTCTTGCCAAAACCAGACTGTCAAAATTTTTGCTCCCTCGCAAAATTTGAATGCTGAACAGTCGACTTTTGAGCAAAAGACATCACCCCTATCCCTTATAAAGATGGAACTTCATATAGTCAGTATAATCTTGATGAAAGGACACATATATTGGAATGTATATTTCATTGAGAGAGCCGATCACACAGAAATGCCCCAAACCAAATTTCACCCCCAGTACGCCCCTGTCAAAATCCTGTTTAACAGGGGAACCAAAACAACAACTTCATCGCTGCTTTGAAAAAAAATATCTAAGCAGAATTTAGATCGAGGAGACGGAAGTTGAGGCGGAAAAAGGTGACCGGAAGACATAGATAATCAGTGTTTAAATGCCATGATTACGCTTGTTTTGCAATGTCACTGATATCACAATCATTACAAAGGAGCGGGGCCTTAAAAATCTCTTATGATCAAAAGAAAGAAAAAGAAGAAAAATGGGACTCTATTTTGCTTGGCAAATGACATGTTTGGCCAATCGCAGTGAGGAGAAACAGCCCAAGCTCAATTTTTTTTTGAGCATGCGCAGTCGTGATGAGATATGCCCCAAATTAATGCAGTCACAATGAATTTATTTCATGAATTTGCGGTCACATTGGCAATATTAACGGGAAATGAAATTGTAGGAATAAACTTTCTTTTCAATGAGTATGATAGAAATATGAGGACATATCAAAATATTTGGAAGAGAATTTCCTGGAAGTTTATTCCAGCGTGACCGCACATACTTTTAGAAAAAAAAAAAGAACCAAAGCCAACACAAACAAACAAACACAGTAAAAATCGAATTATACGTTTTGTTTCTTTTCAAACTTTTGCACATTAAGATCATCGATTTACTTGAACTTATTTGACCTTTTTCAATTTGGAAAAATCTATTCAGTGATCAGATATACTGATTTGGCTAATTTGCTTTTTATTGGAAATACTATCCGTTATTACTGCCCTCTTCAATCATGTTCCACTTTTTCTTTCTCCTTTTTGTCGCTCTAATGGATTTAACGGAAGACTTTAGTTAAAATTTCAACGGTTGTAGAGGCAAATAAAATTTCACACTGATTTTGAATTTCAGAATGCGTTATTAATGCTCAGACTTTGATTGATCACTGAAAAACATCAGTGACAGACTGGTCAAAGTCTTGATATATTAAGTGCATCATTGTTGCAATGATTGCATAGGCTACGTATTCGATGGAATTGATAGTGAGACAAAAATCGAGTAAAGAGAGAGAGAGAGAGAGAGAAACAAGGAGGAGAGAGAGTGTGAGAGAGAGAGAGGGAGAGAGAGAGAGGGGGGGGGGGGGGAGGGAGAGAGAGTACGAAGGAGTCTGAGAACTACAGACTGTCCTCCAGGGCCCCGTAACACAAAGAATTGCAATCAATCGCAAAGCTGTAACAGCCAATCATGACCATTGTTTCATGCACATCTCGTTCAAAAAGATGACCCTGGACCAATCAAAATGGTTGTTTTAAATGTGCGATTGATCGCAAACCTTTGTGTTACGACCTGTGCTCATTCTAATTGTAATCATAAACTGAAATGGGAGAGCAAACTGATAACTGAAGATGTAATGGGACGGGGCCCAAGATGGTATGGGGGGGGGGGAGCTCTGTGAGCTGAGGGGAAATTGAAGGCGGTAATGAAGACACAATACCTGAATTCATTATGCATGATTCATTATTCAAATCATTTGTAAAGTGAAATAAATCTGACAACAGAGAAAATGAGGGGGGTAGGTCTGTGAGTTTAAGGGACTTGGAGGCGGTCGCTGATCGTTATCTAAAAGCACTGCTATCCTGTAAATTGTGAATAAAACATTTTGTTGCAAACTATATAGTTATGACAAACATGAATTGCACATTAATTGTAAGTAACTATCCATATATCCTTTTCATTGTTTTGTTTTCTGAATTGTTATGAATTGTATTGTACAGTGGAAGAAAAATTATTGAAAAAAATTGAATCTTCCCTTCAAAGTGTACTTTAAAGAGAAATGGCAATACCATCATCATAAAAACCTGATTACGGTGTATACAGCAGAATTTCGCTTTGTTGCCTATAACTTACAGAACATGCAGAAGGTAATAATATGATATTATATGAAAATCATGAAGATACTTAACGGGTGTTGCAATAAAGTTGCAATCAATTGCAAATCCTCAAATTCACTCAAAAGTCTTGCGATTAATTGCAAATTTGCAGCTGATCGCAATTTACAATCAATCCTGTTGCAAGAAAAAGTTACGGCTGGTATTAACATCGCGCACAAGTCTTCTTGCGATCGATCGCAAATCAAGCGCAACTTTACAATCAATTGCAAAATTTGCAACTGATTTGCATTTGATCACAATTCAACCTTCATGCAACACCCCCAACACTGATGTGATTCCTATACTCTGTTGTCGCTGCACAGTATACCACCACGACCACCACAACCACTCCTACGATAACTGATCCATCGGATGCTATCAACTACAACATATCTGGAGACCTCAATGAAAATGGTGTCCCAGTCTTTGCGGTAAGACCAATGAGACCCCACCCCAACCCAGTCCCCAGTCCCAAGTTGACCATATCCCACTCAGATCAACTGGCCATCCAACCCCGCCCAAGCCCCCCACCCCCCCCCCCCCCCACCTACAAATGCACTCCACCCCATCCATGCAATGCAGTCCTTTCCAGCAACATCCTAATCAGACCAACACGACCCAACCCATTCCAGTCCCTCCCCTTCCATTCTCCTGACACCATCACAAAATCTT
>CM057158.1:6948178-6981603 GCA_029962745.1 Echinometra lucunter
CAAAATCTCACGCATCTTTTGAGACCAAATTCGTGACGTCCGGGCATGCGGTTCCGAAGTTACGTAACATTTTGTAGTGCACGTCAGACCAAGATTGCTCAAAAATGTGATTTCATGTACATTTTCAATACAAATTGTGTTTTCATCCAAAATTCATAAATGTATGATTATTTCTACTTTTGCTGATTAAAATAAATTTAGTTTTATTCTGTTTATGATCGCAAAAGTGTCTCCAAGAAATTTCATCGGAAAAAAAACCAATAAAAAACAAAATGTTAAAAAACAAAAGAAATACATAAGAAATTTAAAATGCAATAAAATGCATAAGAAATCAATTTTCATACCGATTTTTTTTCCAAGTACATTTTCTATATACTACAAATAATGTCTACACCAAAAATTAGCAGTTTGGGAGCTTTGTTTAATGATTTGGAGCAAAATTCTGATTTCACGCATAATTAGCACAATTAATTACAAAATAAATTGAAATAATTTTGGAGCAATTAACTAAACAGTTTGTAGATTACGTCGTGGGTGACATGTATGCCGATTTTCGACGACGGCCGAGATCTGGGGGGGGGGGGGGGGCGCGGAATCCGCCCCCTCCCGGGCCGGCTGTGAGGTGGGTCCAAAAGACCTGGCTATTTTAGGGTTAGGGATAACATCCAACATCGCCATGATAGTTTAGAGTGGATATTTACGCCCCCCCCCCCGAAAATAAACTATTGGAATCCATTCTCGAAAGAGTATTTCAAAGCAATGTTTTGGAGTGAATTTCTATAAAAACTTAGGAGACCATTTCCAAACGAAGTGATCCGATATATGACAACTTCTAAAAGAGGGGATTTTCATTCCATACATGAAGAGAGTGATACATTGTACCTCAATTTGATCCCCTTGTAAATACCAAATATGCTTTACAGGTTTAATCAACCTTTTAAAGCTTTTTTTCGTCTCAAGTAATGATAAGAATGTATGCGTATTAATGTTTCGTTTTGGTTTCCTGAAAAACAAGTGCCTGGATGCAATATTCTTCGCATTCTTTTTCGAAGGTATGCTTGAAAAAAAATGATTGTGAGATTGAAACCCAATTCGAAAGATACACTCACTTTCTTTTAGTACCCCCTCCCACTTTAGAAAATAATCGGGTAATGCAATTTTATACAGAGTAAGTCGGAGTAATTCAAGGTGATACAAAGAACAGATGTAAATTCCTTTTAAGGAAAAGCTTTATTTTGGAAAAGGCTGACTGAAATTTATTAGACATGATGATACCATGACGATATATTCAAAAGTACAATGCATTTAGGACATTAAACCTGATAGACGATGGAATTCCTTTTTAATTCTTTTCTAAATAGGAACTAGGGAGCATCTGCTACAGTATGATATCTGGGTACCTTACAATGTTACCGTAAGTATAATTATGATTTTTATATTTTATTATTTCTAGGTTCTGAGTGTTCTGTCCGAATCATATACTCGTAGAATTTTAAAGTGAAATGACACAAAATCAGTGCAAGTCAGGGGCGGCTATTTCATGTAACGAGGGGGGGGGGGGGGGGGGCGGAAACAAGGAAGGCCTCCGCCGAAAATCTTTTTTCGAGAAGTGAGAGGGAGATGAATGTTATTATGCGAGCGAGCTAAAAATAACCGCAAAAATTATTAAAGAAGCTTGATTTTGCCATCAAAATGTATTCTAGGCCTAAAAAATATTTAAGTGGCCTAAAATTGGTCACCTGACTCAAAATAGAAGAATAATATAATATTAATAAGCTTTAAAAATCGAGGGGGTGATCCCCCAGAAAAAAATCGAGGAGGGGGGACATGTCCCTCCCGCCCCCCCCCCCCGATCGCCGCCTATGGTCCAAGTTGTAGTTAGTAGCCACAGGATACTGAGAAAACGACCATGTTTAAAGAAGAAATGGCTTATGTTTGCTCTGAACAACTTACATCAGTGTTCTCAACTGAAGACTTTCGTTTACTCGATTTATATATTATGGTAGCCAGAGTGAAAATCACTCCTTTTTCCTGTTTCCTTTGATACTTCTTCCCATGTCGCCTCATGGCACCTCATTTTCTGTGCACAAAAATTGAAAAGAAAAGAAGACAAAAAAAAAAAAAAAAGAGGTTCATGCAAGTGTTCTAAGCAAGTTTATTCTACCATCTTCTCTTTCATTTCCTTTCCTTTTCTTTGTTTTTGTCTGTAATCCCAAGAAACACCCCTTCAGTGGGCTCTTCTAACGGAAGAGTAATAATATCCACAGTCTTTTCACTAAGGCTATCATAATGTTTTCCCGAAAGCCTTCAATATTCTGAAATGCTCACTCACCATGGAAACTTACTGAAAGCTTCTTAATTCTTACTTACTTATTTATGGATACTATGGTAGCTTCTGATCGCAGATTACGCACTGGTATTCATTTCCCAGTTCTGAAGTCTGGATGGGTGGGTAGGTGGGTGGTGGGTGGGCCAGCGGCGAATTTGTACTTGACAGTTCACATCTCCAGTATTCTTCCAGACCGTTTTCAAAGCTTTACACACTGGGTTTGTGTATCAACTAAATCTTCACCAAAACTATTCCAGGGGCCCGTTGCACAAAACTCACTATAATAGTAACTTTGCTATTATAGTAACTCTTCAAGGAATACTGGCTTTTGATTGGCTGTTGAGCATGGCATGTTTCCTCACTCTTATCTATGGTGGCCCCGAAGCACGCTCGACAACAGGTCATGTGCGACGTGAATTTCGCGGCCAACTTTGCGTCCCAGTCTGGAATTTCGCGTCCCGGGGCATGAATTTCGCATCCCGGATCATGAATTTCGCGTTACGGGTCATGAATTTCGCATCCCGGGTCCGAGTGAATTTCGCGTCACTGGTCGCGAATTTCTCGACTGGGACGCATAGTTGGCCGTGGAATTCACGTCGCATATGACCTGTTCTTGAGCGTACTTCAGGGCCACCATACTTATCTTATAGTTGATGAAAATTTCTATAATTTAAGAGCTATTTTGCCTCTAACACACAGGAATACGGGGATCTAGAATTTGGAGCTACACTCAAGCGTAATGCAGCAAGAAACCGAGGATTCCAGTGGCCCCGTGGTGAAGTGTATTACTACATCGATAACACATTTGGTATAAAAACATCTTCTTTCTTTTTATTCGTAGCTGAGAAAATCCTAATACCGTCAAAATCAAATCAAATTTATTGAAATAAAATCTGGCCTTTGAAGAATTTTAGAAATGAACAGACAAAAGACAAAAATGAATGAAAATTATGTTTCATTAACACTTTGAAGGGAAAGAGTGTTAGGAGCACTATAATTGTGATACACTAAACATAATGTGCATGTATAAGGAGCGAAAAGCGTGAAAAGAACATTCTAGGCTAGTTTAATGATGAGCAGTTCAGAAAAAATTGCTTTTTACATAACATACTTTGACTATGGGGTAAGAAAATGTGTAATTTCCAAGAAAATTGAGAAAATGTAAAATTTCATGTAAAAAGTGAATGGAGACCTGCTCGCATATAATGTCATCAGTGTTGCCAATTTGCATAGCCGAGAGTAATTTACTAGAAAATGTAAATGAGTGTAATTTCCTTATTCTTTGACCGATTTTGCTCATTTCTTTTTTAAAATGCTGTTCAAATTTATCTCCTTTTATTGAAACAGTGAAACTTCTAGGGTGGACTTTCCCTTTAAGAGAGAGAGAGAGAGAGAAAGAAAGAAAGAGAGAGAGAGAAACACACTCTAGTGCATGTAAAAAGTCATAAGCATTAATAACATTAAACCCATCTCTTTCCCATTTGTCTCCTTCGATCAGACTATGGTTCGAGATCCCGTATTGAAGAAGCCATTTCCCGTTACCATGCCTACACATGCATCCGGTTTATTGAAGCGACATATGAGCAAAACTACCTTCATATTGTACCGACAGAAGGGTAAGTCTTGTCCCCAGACACGAGGGTATTCAAAAGAAAAACGAATAATGAAATGCTCAAACCCTAGTTAGTCCTCCAAATCGATGGAGAAACCGACAAAATCTGGCCGATTCGGGCGATGTCGGTTTACCGCAAATTTCATACCAGAGCCATACTAGTTTTCAGGCACAAGCCCTGGTCAGTGGAACACGCAGAGGAGTGTCTCAACTTTGAGACTAACTGAACTCTGTGGAGTTCCTGTACAGTAGCTGCTCCTGACGTTATTTGACACAGCCAGAGACTGACAAAGTTAGGCTCCACTCAAGACTTTATTGTGTTGAAGTTTCAAAATAGGTCTGTGCCTATAGACTAGAATCACAAAAGACCGACTCTATTCTCCGATTTTTAGCCATTAAAGTAAAGTTTTCGAGTCATTCTTGTCGGTATGACGTAGGTATTAATCAAGAATTTAGAATATCACAAAGTAATCCCTCATCAATCCATTCTCAAGGTGTTTCTCTGCCGTGGGGATGCAGGGTGGAAGACAGATTGTCTCTCTTGGTGGAACGTGCACCTACAACATCGGCACTATCATCCACGAATTCATGCATGCTATCGGCTTCCAGCACGAACAGTCGAGGTCGGATAGGGACGATTACGTCTGGATATACTGGCAGAATATCATTCCAGGTATTCCTGATGAGTAATGATAATAATGCTGACGGTGATAATAGTGATAGTAGCAGCATTAATGGTAGTGGTGGTAGTAGTAGTAGCAGTAGTAGTAGCAGTAGTAGTAGCAGTAGTAGTAGCAGCAGCAGCAGCAGCAGCAGCAGCAGCAGCAGCAGCAGCAGCAGCAGCAGTAGTAGTAGTAGTAGTAGTAGTAGTAGTAGTAGCAGTAGTAGTAGCAGCAGTAGTAGTAGCAGCAGCAGCAGCAGCAGCAGCAGTAGTAGTAGTAGTAGTAGTAGTAGTAGTAGTAGTAGTAGTAGTAGTAGCAGTGGTAGTAGCAGCAGTAGTAGTAGTAGCATTAGTAGCAGTAGTAGTAGTAGTAGTAGTAGTAGTAGTAGTAGTAGTAGTAGTAGCAGTAGTAGCAGTAGTATTAGTAGCAGTAGTAGTAGTAGTAGTAGTAGTAGTAGTAGTAGTAGTAGTAGCAGTAGTAGTAGTAGCAGTAGTAGTAGTTGTTGTTGTAGTAGTAGTAGTAGTAGTACTAGTAGTAGTAGTAGTAGTAGTAGTAGTAGTAGTAGTAGCAGTAGTAGTAGCAGAGCAGCAGCAGCAGCAGCAGCAGCAACTGTAGTAGTAGTAGTAGTAGTAGTAGTAGTAGTAGTAGTAGTAGTAGTAGTAGTAGTTGTTGTTGTTGTTGTAGTAGTAGTAGTAGTAGCAGCAGCAGCAGCAGCAGCAGCTGTAGTAGTAGTAGTAGTAGTAGTAGTAGTAGTAGTAGTAGTAGTAGTAGTAGTAGTAGTAGTAGTAGTAGTAGTAGTAGTAGTAGTAGTAGAAGTGGTATTAAATTTTCTTCCTTAATATTAATGTTCTCCATCATCACTACGGCTTTAGCCATGTTAGCAGGTGTGTTTAGCCTGTCTACCGCTGAGGCGCTCAATCATTCTTTTTTCCAATTTGCTATCATTTTTACATTTTTAATACAAGGGTAGAAGGTGAGAAGTGTAGATGACTGTTTTGCAGAAGGCCATAAGTACCATGTAAGGGATTCGAACCCTGCACCCTGTGCATCTTATTCCGTTGATTTGTCCACGAGACCACAATGAAAACTCTTCAACTTTTCTTTCTCTATTTCACACAGGAATGGAATTCAACTTCAACAAGTTCGACCAGGCTGCCATCGACCATCTGGGAACCAGTTACGATTACTATTCCGTGATGCATTACCCACAGGACGCGTTCACCATCAACGGTCAGGCAACCATTGTACCGAGCCTGGGGAACTATCCCATTGGAAACAAGAACGATTTCAGTGAAAACGACATCTACAAGATCAACGCTTACTACAACTGTGGAGGTGATTAGAATAAAAAAAGAAACTTCATCATGTTCATGATGCCTTAGTCATACCCCTCAAATTGACTTTAAAAATGGCCGATTCTTGGACATGGAGGACATTGTTTCTAAGGGGGGGGGGGAGTTAGCTGCCGGTTTAGTATCAGTCTTGTCGATTTAACTAGGCAATAATGAATGATGACGATGATGATGATGATGATGATGATGATGATGATGATGATGATGATAATGATAATAATAATAAAGATAATATTAATGATATTAAAATATAATAATGTAATAATTATTGTAATTGTTATAACCCAAGCAAAGCCAGATAGCCACTTAAATTGATAAGATGTCCATGCTTTAAGTCAGAGGAGATGTACACAAGTCACACCTCTTTACCATGCTAACTGGCTCTAAATGCATCGATTTTCGGCTCGGCCTCTTTGGGTAAGGTAATTTGTTGTTGTTTGGTCTGGTGTTGGCCTCGTTGGTGTATAAAATTTATGGGGTATTACCATTACTACGATAATTTCAAATCATAACCCTGCATGTTTTGTGCGAATGCTTTTTACTATAATTTTCATTCTGCTAAGGGACTGTTGAAGCATGCAACCTAAAGTGCACGTATAAAACGATTTATTCCAGTAAATCGAAAGATTTAGCATGACTAAAGTTGCAATATCAATCAACAGTGATCAATCTGAAACCTAAGTCACTCTGAATCGACATCGGCTGCAGACTATAAGGACACTCGGAAGAAGAGCTCCAACAATCGACAACCACAGCTAACGACTGCCTAAGTCTCAACAGAGTGAAGATAGGATGCCGACCAGCGACAAAAAAAAAAGAAAAAAAGCTGCCGAATGTTCCCCAGAAATTCGAAATAACTATTAGACTAGGCGCAGATCGATTTCAATAAGGACTTCGATTGGTTGCATACAGAAACACCTGTCGGTAGCAGACCAGTTGTCAATTTATCAGCAACAACAACAACAAAAAAGATAGAGAGAGAGAGAAAAAAAAAGAAGAACAATAATGAGCAACCGCTCGTCGTTGGCAAACGTCACCAACTGGTCGCCGTCACAGAAAATCAGTTACGAACTATTGTCTCATCGTTTTAAAAACCAAACTGGTCGGCAGAAGGTTCGAATCAACATGAGCCATGTAGGGAGCATCAAGTCGCTGCTCGGACTTGTCATTTGACTTCTTTTGTTTTTGATTTTAATTTTCTTTATGTTAATAACCCACCTTGTCTTGTCGAACCTCTTTTTAACCAGAAGAATGATGTTCTGATTTCTTTTTTTCTTTGTTCTACTTTCTCGAGCAGCTGCAGTCACTTGTTCCGACAGCAGCAACGGCTGTGCCAACTGGGCTCGTGGAGGCTACTGCTACGACCCTCGTTATCAGGACTATATGATTTCCACTTGTCCGGCCAGCTGTGGGCTGTGCACCGCTTCACCAGAACGTGAGTTGCCTGCCTTCAAACATAGAGATCTAGGATCTCCATGCCCTCAAACACTAATTACGCTCGGGCGTTAATTGCTCCGGGCCCCCTTCTCATGAAAGATGAAGAGTCAGGGTTAGGGTTAGGATTGCATTATGATTTGAGGTTCAGTTTAGGGTTACGTTTGCATAAAGGTTTTTTTTTGTAGGGTTACGGTTAGATATGTTGTTTAGCCCAGGGTTATCATGGTTATAGTCCAAGGTGTCAGCGGAGAGTTCGTATCCCACAACAGGTAAAAATGCTATTTTGGCAGGAGAGGAGTGGTGGTGGGGGGGGGGGGGGAGCGTCTCACTCATTACGAAATAAAAATAAGTGATCTTCCTGTATAGCGTCTCCCCAACCCTCCCCCTTAAACGCTGCTCCCCTCCTCCTTACGAGGCACCCTATCTTCCCTCTGTATTAAAGTCAGTAACCTCCCTCTGTAACAACGTCATAGTATCCCTTGGTTATAACGTCTCTACCCTCCCTCTGTCACAACAGGCATGACAGGGAAAGTGTACGTCTCTAGCTCCAATCCTTCTGTAGCTGTTACATTACCTTTGTAACAACAACATACCTTCCCTCTGTAACAACGTCCCTAACCTCTCTCTGTAGCAACGTCTCTACACTCTACGGCACACCATGTATTCTTTCTTGGAAATGAACGTGGTCCTGAAAATAAGGTGGCCCTTAAGTACGCTCGACAACAGGTCACGGGCGACGTGAATTTTGGGGCCAACTTTGCGTCCCAGTCTCGAAATTCGCGACCCGGGATGCGAAATTCATGATCCTGCGTGACCCGAAATTCATGATCCTGCGTGACGCGAAATTCATGATCCTGGATGTGAAATTAACAGATCAATGACACGGGATGCGAAATTGATGACCCAGGATGCGAAATTCGCGACTGGGACGCAAAGTTTGCGTCACGGGTCGCTAATTTCACGACTGGGACACAAAGTTGGTAGCGAAATCTACGTCGCACGTGACCTGTTGTCGAGCTTACTTCAGGGCCACCATATAAAAATGACCTACTTACTCTCGACGTTTCGGTAAGCATGTTCTTACCGTCCTCAGGAGAATGAATGAGTAGGTCCTTTCAGGAATACATGGTGTACCGTGAAGCCATACATTCTACCACCATGGAAACCTTCAAAGGACAGTTTCTACGCTCCCTCTGTGACAACGTCGCTATCCTCCCTTTGTAACCATCCCTCTATGACAACGTCTCTACACTCCCTCTGTAACACTTTTCATAACCTCTCCCTGTAAGACCGCCTCTCCCTTGTCTACCTTCTATCTGTATTCCTCTGCCCCACGTTTCCCTCATGGAGAGCTGCTATAATAATTCGCCGACTTTTCCTGTGCGTTAGTATTTCATGTTGCTCCTTTTCTACGGGAAATACATCGTTTTGAGATGTCATCCCTGGCGAGTGGTATAGTTACAATACAACCCCACCCACCCCCAGGGTAATGTTAGTTTAATGATTGCATATAATTTCAGAACACGTGCATCTTTATTCTCCACTTGAATTGTTCAAAGTGGTTCTTTCTTTTCCCTTCTTATTTCCATTCAAGTTTTCTTTCAGTATATTTTCGTTCATTTGTCTTGATTTTTTAGCTAAGCCTACTTACCCGACGGTGCAATGTCGGGACATGTTCAGACGTTGCCCCGAGTGGGCCCGGAAAGAGGAATGCGTGAACCCTGAGGCCAAGTCATGGATGTCAGCCAACTGTCCGGCGAGTTGCGGCAAGTGCACTGCTTCGCCAGGCCGTAAGTACCGCGGGGTATGCCTCTCGAGAGCAACAGTCTACGAGAACGACGCCCCCGTCCTAGACCGACAGCCTACGACGCCGACAATGTCCGCTTAATTGAATGTTCAATAAATTTGAAGACATATAAATGCTGTGGATCATCATCAACATCATCATCATCATCACCACCACCATCATCATCTTCACCATCATCATCATCACCATCATCATCACCACCACCACCACCACCACTACCACCACCACCACCACCATGATCATCATGATCATTATCATCATCATCATCGACTCTATGGCCGTACACAGCTGGGGGGGGGGGGGGGGCAGGGGGGCAGTTGCCCCCCCCCCCCCCGAAATTTTCAAGACTTAAATTCTTTTACTGAAAATTTTCCTAAATTCCACGAAAAGTGTGCACCAGATCCTTCAATTTCAATTTAAAATATGCAACAGCCCTCATTATCAGCTCGGTCGCTTTGCTCCCTCACTTTCGTGCTTCTTCGAACATTTAAATATTCTTGCCCCCCCCCCTTGGAACAATTTCTTGCCCCCCCCCCATACGGCCCTGATCATCTCCATTCATCAGCTACATCTTCCTCTCCCTCCTTCTCATCATCTCCATCATCATTATCATCATCACCATCATCATCACCATCATCACCATCACCATCATCATCACCATCATCATCATCATCACCATCATCATCATCATCATCACCATCATCATCACCATCATCATCACCATCATCATCATCACCATCATCATCACCATCATCATCATCATCATCATCATCATCATCATCACCATCATCACCATCACCATCATCATCATCACCTTCATCAGTCACTAAGTGAAGCTTCGCAAAGGCTGTCAGAAAGCTTGTCAAGACTTACATGTCGGTCTGTCTCACTGGATGTCGTTCTCGTGTGCTGTAGCCAAGTAGTCAGAAGTAATAATAACACGATTGATTTTTACATAGGATAGTGCAGGATTTCATTGCGGGGGGGGGGGGGGGGGGGGCAACAGTAAGAAAACATCCAACCTCTCACAAGCAAAACACATACACACACACACACACACATACACACACAAAACAAAAAACAAAAAACAAACGAGCAAACAAACTACAATAAAAGTTACCGGTATCACAATTTGAGGTGCCTCTAATGATCTCTGACGAGCAAGGAGGCAAAAAAGAATTCAAGATATCCGGTTGAGTTCTACAGTGGGACCGGGGGGGGGGGGGGGGGTAAAGGCCCCTTTCTCCCCCACTTCGTAGGTATAGTCATGCAGTCACGACTGTCTCAGTACGATGGTTTTGACTTTGTCAGAATGGCAATAGCTTGCACAGGGGTCATTCTGCACAAACCACGATAAGATTTCACACATAAATTATTCGATAAATAACCATGATAATTATAACGGAAATGATGTGAGCACGTTGACAAATTATGGTGCAATGATGTTCATCTACTTCATGCATTAGACAAAGTTCTAATAACCCTTGATGACTGAATCACAAACGTATGGGGGAGGGGGGGTGAAACGGCCGCGAACTCACTAGAAAAATAGCCCCCCCCCCCTCCCCAATTCGGAAACTCGGGAGGGTCACAGAGATTCGAGGGAAAATAACCATGAAAACAGCTCTGAAAATCACTGGGGTCTTTTCCTTTGATTTAGGGGTTTTGTGTGTGTGGGGGGGGGAAGGTGTGAGTGTGTGTGTGCGTGCGGGTTTTTTTTTCTGTTGTTTGTCGTTTGGTGTGCTTGTTTTCCACCCAACCCCTTACTGGACTTATGAGGTTTTCACGTACTTGGAGATTTAAATGGAAAAAGATGGAAGAATATGTGGCACGCTCATGTAATCGGAAACATGTTCTTTTACAAAAATATCAATCAAAATATATCAGCTGCGATTATTATCTCATTCCTGCATAACGTCATCCTTTCTTCTAGGCCCGTGTAGAGATGAGAGGAAGCAGTGTCCAGAGTGGGCGAGGAACGGAGAGTGTCTAACCAACACCGATTTTATGCTGCAGTATTGTATGAGGAGCTGCGGACAGTGCGATAAAAATGGTAAGCGTATGGGTACAAGAATATCAAGAGATAGCAGCGGTATAAGAATACATGCCAATCGTCGAAATTCGTAAAATGATTTCAGTTCTACGGAAAAAAAAAACATATCTAAATATACAGGCTTAATTTTGTCATCCTGAAAAAGCTGGTCGTACCATATGAAACCAGAGACAAAAAGCAAAACAAAAACCCATCAACAAAATTTAGCTATTTTTCGTAGTGAACACATCAAAAGGAACTTGTTAGGTTATCATAGACGTTTCGGGGGGGGCTACAGCGGGCTTTAAAAACATCTTATTTGATATGTTCTGGTGATAAAATTAATTTCCCAATAAAATAAAGTTTCACATACTTCAGTTATATAAGTGCCGTATGCGACCTGTGGGTCTTTCATTAATAATTTACTCATAATCATAATCGACGTCATTACATCAGAAATGGGATGATTGAATTTTTTTTTTTTTCTTCATGAATTTTTACTTTGACCAGACTGCATGGACAATCATGAACTTTGTGAGACTTGGGCCCAGTATGGAGAATGTGACAAGAATCCTGCTTACATGCACGTCGAGTGCAAGGCCAGCTGCAACCTTTGTGGCAAGAATATCTCTCTCACTCGTAAGTATGATCTTGCGTTGTCTGGAGATGATGATGATGGTAGTGACGATGAAGATAGTAACGGAGATGACGACGATAATGATGGCGATGACGATGATAACGTTGATGATGATTATGATGATTATGATGATTATGATGATGACGACGATGGTGGTGATGATTATGGTGGGGGTAGTGAGGATGATGATGATGATGATGATGATGATGATGATGATGATGATGATGATGGTAATGATGGTGACGATGATGATGACGTGGGCGAACCGTTATGAATATTTTGAAATAGGTATTACCACTAAATGGAACCCACTCACACTAAGTATTGATCGCCTACCATATCTACAGATCACTTCAAAATTTAGTTTTGCTAATTACAAACTATAGCTGGCGCTCTAACAACTTAAAGTTCCTGAAGTATCAACCTCTTTTCCTTACAGCTGTAAATCTCCAAGCTATTATTACAGGTTACCCCCCCCCCCCCCCCGTCTGTCTGTCTGCCTGTTTGTCTGTCCATCTGTTTGTCTGTTTGTCTGACGGTCTCTCCCTCTTCCTATTTTCTTTTTTCTGCACCTTTCTCTCTCTCTTTTCTGTAGATATGTTTTTTTTCTCTCTCTCTCTCTCTTCCTCTATGTAAGCTTAAGAAAACGGTGTTTATTAAAAAATATGATTATTTCATTATTACAAGACCCGTTTGAATGCTAAAGTTAGAGTATAGCCATTTCAAATGAAATTTTTCTCTCCCCCCCCCCCCCCCCCCACCTCGAACCCTTTCTCTTTTCTTTGATGTAACCAGCTGAGTGCGCTGACGCCAACGGTAACTGCGGGGTTTGGCTGGAGGAAGGGCGCTGTGAAACCAGCAAAGAGTTCATGGAAGTCATGTGTGCGGCTAGCTGCGGTATCTGCAACGGTGACGCGGCCCCAACCCCGGAAAGCGGTAACACCCCAACTAAGTGTGGTGCGGCAGCCAGCTGGGACATTGTGAGGTCGTTTGGAATGATTCTGGCTTGTTGGGTATTCCGGCATTATGTAAGCGGTTGTCGCTAGAATGATGCCATTCGTCGCACCAGGGGCGTCGGTCGGAGCGGGAGGGGGGGGGGGCTCGCCAGGGATGTCGAGAAGAACTTAGCCTGCTGAAAATTTTCACCTCCCCCCCCCCTAAAAAAAAAAAAGAAAGAAAGAAAGAAAGGGGATATCACACTTTTGCAGCTACCAACAGTGCCTTTCAAATTATGCGATTTTTTTTTCTTTCAGTGGGGAGGGGGGGGGGGGGGGGTGGGGTGTCAGAAGTCTTCACTTGCTGCCCATCTGAATATCAATTTATATGTACACTGTATGTTTCTATTAAGAATTATAAGGCGTACACTGAAGGCTGTTTTCCTTATCTTTGAGTACTCTTGAACATTTTTCCATTGCAGTGAAGTAGTTGAAATGGATTGCAATATGTTTCAGAACGTACAAAAAATGTCTCTCCAACGTGAAGGAGTATACCGACATTATTTGGTATTGAGAAAAGTAGAAATTATATTGATTTCAACTGTCAAATTTCCAATGAAAGTTGTATTCTTACCGAAGTTAACTAAACAAAAAATCAGGGATGCATTCATAACTAGGAGAGGCATAACCAAAATTTCATGTGATAGCAACCAAAATATAATGTTGTTTCGAAATCCATGACCCTCTTTACTGATTTTGCATGTATATTACCTTAAAAGAAAATTCTGAGTTCTGGTAATGACAGTTAGCTATGGAGAGAACTGAGACGTTGGAAATGGAAATACATGTAGTTGATCGAAGAGTAAATTTTTTTTTTGGTTAGAATCAGCAAAATACAAACAAACCATAAACATTTTCGCGGATCTTGGAAAACAGAGAACAATTACAAGTACAACTTTCAAGTGGACAGAGGATGATTTCAGTTTAGTCTCATCCTCCTCCTGGAAGCAATGTTTTTTTTTTCGTCAGTACTTGCGCACCCGACACGAGAGGGCAGTACTTTTGAGGCGACTTTCACGTGAGGGGAAAAATACTCATGTCCGAGAAGTTAATACTAGAAATGAATCCGGGTATAAAGGAATAAAGTGCACCCACTGCCTCGTGAACTGCTCGTGGCGCAGTGGTTAAAGCCACTGTCAAAGCCCGATATTACTAGTCATGCTAGTCAAGGGTTCGAATCCCTGTGACGCTACTAATTTTTTGTCGTTATGAAATTGATGACAATGGCGTTTATTCCGTTGACAAAGTCGCTGATAGACGATCTTCATTGTCACCCTCACTGCAGAGTCGTCTCAAAAGTACTGCCCTCTCGCGTCGGGTGCACTAGTACTGACGAAAAAAAATCGCCTCCTGGAAGGGGGTGGAGGCTGTCCTCTTTGTCTTAATTTTCTTAGTTCTAAGCTGTTTTACATCTCCTATGCATGGGAGTTTTAATTTAAAAAAAAAAACCATATTTATGCCCAGTGTCCCGAAAATTTATCTTTCGTCATCATCAGAACTCTCAATAAACATGTTGTCTTTATATCATTTATATTACTCAAGAGGTACTTTTATATTTATATGATTACATTTTGATATATATATATATATTGATATATATTGGTGTTTATTGTAGTTGTAGAAATATCATATGCCTTCTAAACAGTTTAAGGTGAATTATATGTGTTCAAGACAATATATTCAAGGTGAAATAAAAAGACAAAAAATAAAATTATCATTACAACCCATCAGCTTTTGCACCAAGTTTATTGATGATGTTAAAAATAAATATCACTGTTATGTTTGTGTGGATTTGTGTGTGAGAGTGAGGCATAGGTATTCTGAAGCCTCTTCACATTCTAAATGTTTGTTATACCTCCCTCCTCCCCGCAGAAAAATAACAGAAATAGATAGTGAAGGAATAGACAAATCATTATTGGCTGACTGATTGATTCATACATGAATAAATAAACAAATAAACAAAATATGATATGCGCCATAAACAAAAACGGGAACGGGGGGGGGGGGGGGGAGGGGGCTTACCTAGTTCCCTCATAATCTTGATACGTCACTAAGCACAGAAGAGTCCTGACCTGCAGTTTACCACTGTTTGTGATGTTTATGCAAATGTCACGTAAAAGGCTACTTTGTTATTGCCAAAGTGGCAGGTAAGACAGAAGGAGAGAGAGGGGTTTTTAGCAAAGGGATAATGAATTAAAGCTAAAATTATGACCAGGGCCGGTGTCATAGACGATTTGTTCCGAGCAGGCGATTGGATCCTTTGGAACCAATCGCCTGAATGTTCACCCGCCGATTGGATCCGTCTCGGTCCAGTCGATGCGATAGTCATTTCAACCTACTCGAAGTCTCTGCAAAGTACATGCTTACTTTGCATGCCTAACAATTAATTAACCCGTCTACGCGTCTTGTAGGCCCCTACATTGAATTTGCAGCCAATCAAAATGAATTTTCCTAAAGTTAAGGGGCCGTTAATCGTATGCATAGTGTATGCACTGTAGAGTCAGCTGTGTGTACGATAATTTTCTCCAAAAACCCGATAATTTTGCCTCTCTAGTACGATAATACAGCATTTTGAACCTGGCAACGCTGTTCCGGGGAACGAATCGACTAGCCGTTTCGTTCCTCCAGTACCAGGAACAAATCTTCTATGACACCTGATCCAGAGTTGTGAGGAAGGGGAAGGGGCGTAAACAAGGGAGTGAAACGACTGAGGGGGTTATGTGTGGAGGTTTTGCATTTTTCGTCATAGAATAATGAAATATGGTGCATAATTTGGGTATTTTTGTTTAAAAGGTTGAGGGATATAAATAAAGATACTGCCTTTATTCAATGAACTATATAGGGGGGGGGAAACTTTGCTCGGCAAAAAGAGGGAGCGTACGCCACCCTCCGCCCCCTGGATCCGGTCCTGATGGCGATAAATCATGATTTTCAGACATGGATTTATGATAACTAGGGGTGTTTCACAAAGACTAAGATTAACTCAAATCGCTCTTAACTATGGCAGGCCATTCATGACACAGTTTGCTTTTACCATCGGTCTCTCATGGGATGCGCAAATCATTGTCACAATTTGAAGAATTTACATTTTTTGTTTTCTTCATCAATGAACTATAAAAATGTTCAATTCTGCAGATTTGTGACCATGATTTGCAAATCCTTTAATAGATCCATGGTGAAAGAAAACAGTGGCATAAATGGCCAGCTATAGTTAAGTCCGATTTTAGTCCATCATAGCCTTTGTGAAACACCCCCTGATATAAAATGCAAGTAGCATTCGTTAATTATCCATATTTGGTGACCATCGCATTATCCAGCATTAGCAAAAGTTTTTGCTTTATTTGTATGAAAACAGATAAAGTTAACGAAAACCTTTAAAATCTTAAAATTTTAGGGAATTTTAGATCCCAGTACATCCCCGTTTAGGATTGAGAAGGAAATATTCAACACAAATTTTCTTTTTTTTTTTTTTTTTTGTAAAGGCATCTTCCTGACGCTGTAAGAGCAAAACCATTCATTTTTCACTAATTCTTTGGAATACTGTAAATTTGATAACATGAGAGTTTTGCATGAATATCTGTCATTTAGAATTGAAATTGACTTCTTTCTCTTCAAATTCTGGAACAATGTTGTGCAATAATTTATTGTGGTCTACTACCTTTAAAAGGAAATATGTGTAAAAGCACATGAACCGCAGAATGAATGAAACACTGATAACAATAAATAGCCGTTTATTAAACAAAACGAAAGACATCACCTTCATCAAATGCAAACATTATTTAGTAATTAGTAGTAATATTTAGTACGATTTAGTAATAGCAATAGTCGTGATTTTTAACATAAAATCCTTCGATTTTTGAGGAGGAATAGTATTATTGCAGCTGAGTGTCTCCTACTGTTTTACGATCTTCCACACAAACAAGCGTGGGAGAACAAAAATAAAAACGCCCCCTGCTGAGGTTACACCGCAACAGACTGGGGGAAATATTGTACTGTATTTTTATTTGCATTATTGAATATTCTCTTTTAAAGTAACAGGAGAGATGAAGCAAGGAGGCTCGAATAAATGGGGAATTTTTGTTATGTTTTTTTTCCTTGTTAATGGTGAAGGCTATAATGATCAAAATTATATATTTAGGAAAAAAAATCCGTTGTAAAAAATTTTAAAAACCCATTTCATTATAGCATTTTCATGGTAACATACCAATCAAACGCGCAGAGACTTTGTGTATGATAAACTCTAAGACAGTCTTTAAATTTATCATCTTTATCATCGTCACCATCATCACCATTATTATTGTTATTATCAGGGTATAGGAATTAAAGTTTTATTTTAAGGGCTATTTTCATTAGAACCTTGGGGCTATTTTTGAATTTTGGGGACTACTTTTTTGTGCCCTGCATAGCAATTAGGTAGACCGTAGATTAGATCCTTGTATTGCCTTATAAATTGGCTGATAGAAGCGTCACGCTTGATCGAAATTTGAAGACATGTGTTCTGACTATACCAATTTTACAGATCTGTTAAAGCCAATGTGTAGTTTGGTAAACTGTAAAAAAAAAAAAAAATCCTCATAGGCTCATAGGTTTCTGATAATAACTTATTATCTTTATCGTTTTTTATTGTTACCATTGTTGCATTATCATCATCATCATCATCATCATCATCATCATCATCATCATTGTTATTATAGATATTATCATTGTTATGATTATTGTTAGCATAAGGAAAAGAAAAAAAAAGGTATACAAATCCCTTTCGTTCTCCCCCATAACCCACAACATCCCCCCCACCTTCCTCACTTCCTCACCCACCCCTTCCCGAGAAAGAGAAACATGATCCAATGCCACAATGCTTGTGCATATCTCTCAGTTGACTCATTGTCTTCTAATCCAAAATATCCACCCAGTCATATTGGAGTAAAACCCACATCTTTGGCAGGTGGTATGTCTGTACTGCGATAGGCCGGGTTCAAGGTCAGACAAGATGTTGTCAATTTCTACCCGATTGTTATGTCTGATTTATTTCTTGCTTTCTCGGTATTTTGGGGTTGAACTATTGCCAACTGCACGCCAAGTTGAATATGGGTCGGATCAGAAAGAGGCTCGTTTTCGTAGCGGTGAATATTGCACGTCATGAAATGTATATACACCTTCCTCTTTCTTTATCTAGCACGGTGCATGACGCAAAGAAGACAGAGTGACTTACAGCAAGAGCGGGGAGTGGGCCGGGGTGGGGATGCTGGTTGCACAGTGCCCATTCCTTACGCCCCTCACGAATGTCTCTTCTTCTGATCTCCCTTAAACTTCTCATAACCCACTTCTCATAACCCTCAAAAAATGTGTCAGAGCTGAGTAATACTAGTACACCAGACTGTATATGTACCAGTAACTTAGTAGAAACACTTTTTTTTTTCCACCAATGTGTGTGTTTTTGTTAATGATTAGATCGAATCTGTCACTTGAATCCTGCGAACGTAGTACGTTCAGGCAGTCGTGCACCAAAATTCAGCCATTCATCAGACTGGCCAGAACAGAAATTATTCTACTTGTTGGATAGGCTATTACTTGCTGAATATCCCACTTGACGAAAAAAAAAAAAAAAACTTTGAAGAGTCTCAGAATGATCTTTATGCAGCTGTTGATTTAAGGAAAGAAAACTTATCTTCGGGGGGGGGGGGGGGGGGGTTGCGTTCTGAAACTAAAACGATTCCCGAATCGCAGCAATCGAAGCCTGCGTCATACGTAGGCACCTGTAGAGGTGCCGTAGTCGAGTGGTTTAAGGCGCTTGACTGGAGACTCGAAGGTCTGGGATTCGATTCCCGGCACTTCACTTATGCCCTTGAGCAAGGCATTTTATCTACATTGCTGTTTTATCGTCTATCAAATAAAGTGATGTGCTATATAGGCATATTGATACCAACGTGTGCATGTGTGTTTAAAAAAAAAAGCTTTAAGATGTAATATACTGTATGTCTGGACATGAATAAAAATATGCTTCTATTTCAGAAATTTATGTGTTTAGATTTGCGACATGCAGTGGTAGTGGGTTTGTAATATTTTTTTGAAAGAGGCTCTTCGCCGAAATTATATGTTGAAAACTCATGAAAGAAGGGGGCAGGGGGGGGGTTGAAATGGGAAGAATGGAGGGGGCGAGAAGAAGGTGTATAGTCTGTGTAACAAGTAACTGATTATGTTATTGAAAGTAAGCCGCTGAACCGTGGAAGTTCACAATGGAAGTTGTATGTCGCAAAGAGATAATCCTGCTATACCTACAGGAAATCTTGAAGGGCTGAACGGCTTATTGAATAAGGATATATACTGATACAATTTCACGCGCCAGGATTACTCGAAGTTTCGAGGTCAGACAGAAGAAAAGGGTGGTATATGACCAATGCTTGCTGAAAGAGGGGAAGTCGAAATTGATCCTCAGTTGCTTGAATTTTGGCACTTTCAAAAGTTCATTTCAGCAATTGCTTTGTTTTGTTTAGTGGGCCCATGTAGCACAAAAGTTTCTTCCATTTCCCTCACTATTTTCCCCTTCTTTTGTCCTTCCATGCTTGAACGTATTATTTCTGTTACCAGGAATTGAGGGATCCGAGAGTCTTTGGGAGTTATGAGGCCGCGGCCTTCGTTATTCCTCTCGAGCTCTTTGTTCTGCCCTCGCAGCTTATTATGCCTGGAGTATAACTTTCATCTCGAAAGGAGGAGGGAATTCGGCGGGGGTGAAAGTGCTTCCAGCTCTTGCCATCTGATCAAATACACTTATTGCATTGCCTCCAAACGAAGAAGGAGGAGGAAGAGGAAGAGAGTAGCGCGCATGCATGCAGGGTTTGATTCGACGTTATGCGATTCTGAACGGAAACAATCTATCGACTGCTTTGCGTATTTTCAGTCTTCAGTTTTCAATTGATCGAACCAAACGCTCCCGCCATGCATCCGGCTATTTCACTCTGTCATCTGTTCGATTGAAGGCAACTCACTGACGTGCAAGCACTTTATACAATAACACCGGATTTTTCCTGCTACTTTAAGTATATAGTAACAAGTTAATTCATTAAGAGAGCAATATTGTTATATTGGTTGTTGAGACTGGAGGAATGGCTACACGATTATCGCGTTTACTCGCTAGAGCAGCGGCTAGTCGGGCAAATGGAGTGAGGCCGCAGACATTTCACGATGCTCACGCATCATCATGCCCTCTCCCCGCCGTCTCATCCCCATCAATTTCTTCTCATGGGTCCACGGCAAGTCCATCTACCACTAAAACCAGTACTACTTCTGCTACCTCAACTCCATCCGCAATAAGCGATATCTCATCGAGCGATGATTCTTCTTTGGGTATCCCGAATTTGTGTCCATTTGACTCGCGACCTGCAAACCCTGTAAATTCAAACCAGGCATCATCTTTTAGTACATCGGGAAGAAATAATTCATTGCATGGCGATGTGAGATCGTTTGATGATATTCCTGGTCCTAAGGGATGGCCAGTTCTAGGAACCCTTGGAACATACCTCAGTGGGAAAGGATTGGAAAGGATCTACGACCATCAGGTAAGAACTACAAGACTTAGCCCGAAAAGATGCACCAAAGCCGTTTGTTATGCATCCTCGACTGTACACATTAAAGGAGAATGCAAGCCAGACATCAGTGTGCTTCCAGTGAATGAAGAAAAACAAGAAGAATAAACAGTGAAAGTTTGAGGAAAATCAGCCAATCTGTTCAAGAGTTATGAACTTTGAAAGTTTAAGTAAATCCTTATTATGGGGATGCTTGAATTGGCAACTTTGCCAGCATCTGTGATGTCATCGTGGACAGCTCTCCATTCATTTTGTTCACAGAATTTAACATTTCTTTATTTTTAAGAAAAATAAAAATTCTTTTGATTCATTGTTTGATTCATTCATTGACATGGTTATATCATTTCTGCAAGCATTTTGGGAAGAATTATGTTGATTCCTGACTTGAAATTTCCAATAAATCAATTTTTTGGAAAAAAAATTATGTACAAAATGAACTGAGAGTTGTCCACGATGACATCACAGATACTAGCAAAGTTGCCAACCCAAAGATCCTCAAAATAGGGATTTACTGAAACTTTCAAAATTCATAACTCTTGAACAGATTGTCCGATTTTGCTCAAACTTTCACTGTTTACTCTTCTTGGTCATCTTTATTTACTAAGAGCACACTGATGCCTGGGTTGCATTCTCCTTTTTAACGTCTACTATTTTGTTTCTGCTAGTGCTACGATTGGTTGTAATTCACAGCCTTTGTTTTCATTCCCATTTTCACTTCCCCAGATGACAGTAAACTTGAATACATCATCGCCAAGTTTGGATTTGAAGAAGTATATTCATTTTTACATTTACAGTGAAATACAGACAAACAAACAAGAATTCCATCATTTTCTGAAAAAAAAAATCATAAACTATAATTGATAATTATGTACCATAGCGTACATCACTTTCTAGTTCCTTCCTATTCTTTCTAGAACGAAGGGAAGATACATGATTTAAGATAGATGGAGGCAGTGATAGAAAGAGACAGTTCAGGTCAAATACCAACTTAAACCAAACCAAACTAAGTTTAACTGAAGCTATTGGACAAGTATATTCAACCCTTTCTCAATCTGTCTGGTTTAATTCGAAGAAATATATTCATTTTAACATTTAAAAGTGAAACAGAAACAAAATAGAAACGAAATAGAAAGTATCATGTAAACCAGTTCCAACATGCCTGAGACGTTTCATCTTGCTGACGAAAGAAAAATATTTCCTTCCAAATAATTCAGTACTCATAATATCATGTATATTGAAAACAATGACGTAATTATCATAATTATGGATATTTCGTAGGGCGTACATGCAGCAAAATAGAGAGAGAGAGAGAAAGAGAGAGAGAGAAAGAGAGAGAGAAAGAGAGAGAGAGAAAGAGAGAGAAAGAGAGAGAGAGGAGAGAGAGAGAGAGAGAGAGAGAGAGAGAGAGAGAGAGAGAGAGAAGATTATCCGTAGGAGGAAAAACCAAGGAGCTGCATGTTGTATGATCTACATCATCACGACCATGTAATATTATCATTGTCGACGAGCAAGAGCAAAAGCGAGTTGCAATTTTGTCAACCATCGCAAAACATTAAGCCAACGTTAGAATCGGAAATAAACTATCCTCAAATGATTAATTCAAGAAAGAACAAATTCGTCATCGCTAATGAATGATGGTTATTCGACCTGTGTCCAAGGCCTTGATGGATTCTGTATGATTTATTGCATGAACTCATTTTGATAATTACCTATATAAATTTCTATTCTAATTTTTGTTCGACTTCTTGGTAGGAAAGTTATGAAGTCACCTTTGAATCTATCATGATAACTATGTAGTATAATTGTTGAGATCAATTTTATGCGTACACCATGTCCTTTTTATTTCTTTGTTGTGCTATTTTTACCATGCTTTTACTAAACCTTATGATGTAGTCGACTGTACATGCCTTGATATTTACTTAATCGACATGAGAAGTTCCACGCAACATTTCGAGTCCCTTTGTTTCCTCTTTCTCTCTGTCGATATTTTTGTCCACTTTTTTTTCTCAAGCCTGTATATAAACAGTCGTTTCCTTGTCCATCCGACTCCCTCGCTCTTCCTCATTTGAATGGGCTAAGAAGTCTTAAAACTTTAAACAAATTGGCCAATGGCTAATACAATTGTGAATACCAGCAAGCTTGTGATGAGTCAATGCTGTTATTGTAAACAGATAAACAACGACGAGTCTAGAGTGTCTTTTCTCAGTAGCGTGGGATTTTGTCGTATTGGGCCTATACACCGAGTGACCACGGTGACCATTGCTCTATTGTTTTGTACGGAGAGCTTCCCGAGTGAAATACGAAGACAAAGGTATAAGGGGGAAATATTAACATTTCCCAGGTTTAAGTACAACGAGATACCTTAACCCATGCATGATGGGTAGAATATTTTTTGTTGTTGTTGTTGTTGTTGTTGTTGTTGTTGTTGTTGTTGTTGTTGTTATGTTTGCAGTAGGTCCAAGAATTGGATGTTCCCTCTCTGGCTGTGCCTCGTGAAATTCAAAGTTTCCCCATCATAGTAACAATTATACAAACGAGTTGGGAAGGAACTTCCCTTTTAATTTCAGATTATTCTCTTGATTCACGAGGGGGCAGAAAGGCAGGAAGATAGCGACAGTTTCTCTCACACCCAGGTCTGTCTCACACTCCATGCCAGTACAAGAGTTTCAGACAAGAAAAATGTCAGCTTAACAATTCCCTGATCAGACGCAGTTTCTTTCGTTGCATCGTCTGAGCGCTTTATGACATGATCACGTATCTTGTCCAATCTTTATGTTACATTTGATATAAATGAATGCTAAGAAAGAAAAACAAAGTGTCAATGTTTGATTCAGATGCCACCAAGGGTGATACATGCCCCCGAACGAAAGGTGAAGTATGCAAAAACAACTTCTGAAGAGAGAATTTTCATCAATCATTTGGGGAACACCTGCCGAGCCTTCAAATTTCTCTGACCTCTAAAAGCTCGATGATGTGCGAAAGTTTAAGTGAATAATAGCGCCGAAATGATCTTGAGATTGACAAGACCTTTTTCCTTCAAATTCCGCCATTTTCTTGGAAATGCGATGAGTGTACATCAACCGTGGTCCACACTGAACAAAGCGATAATGTAATGTCAGATAAATATTTACCTCAATAAACGCAGCATGCTCAGAAAGAATTAATGAATGAGAGGAGTCGACAGCCGACAGACAAAATATCACAAGTGATTTATATGATTTTGCTCACAACCATGACAGCCAGACAAGAATCACACTTGTCACTTTTCAGTCAATATATATCCAGTCAAAAGTTTTCAAGATGTTTTCTCAATATCATATCTGGACCTTCTACTTTAGAGAAACATTAATTTTGATTTCATAGAAAATAATGATGATTGGAAAGAAAATCAATGAAAATATGAAAACAGCAACCAAAACATCAAACAAAGAGAAAAAAACAAGAATAACAGGAACATGTAACGTAAACATATTTCGTGTCGAGTACGATAAACTAATATATTCAATTCATGACAATTTCTTTACCAGTGTTTACGATATTTTGGAACAGTGATCGTCAATGAATCAAAATGGTCGAATATTGACGTATTCTCAGTTCTGACTTATAATCAATAAAGGAAGGTTTGTTTATAATCAATCGCAATTTAAGCCTGACCTTAAATCATTGTGGCAGGCACAGGTAGAGGTATTGATTTGCTTATGGCTTATGCAATCCAGCAAGTAGCTTATCTTTCAGACATGCATGCAGAGAGGCATGATAACAGAATGGTCAAAACAATGTATCAATCTCTGATGGCAAGGAGGATTGAAGGATTCACTCGTTGCAAACTGGCTTACTATAATCAAAACATAGTTAGGAACTCTTTCAACCTCAATTTTTGAAAAATGTTCATTAATCGATATCCACACAGAGGCCCGGGGGGGGGGGGGGAAGAAGAGGGGCCCCATAGAATGCTATTTAGAAACACAAATGAGACTCGATTCCGACGTCTTCATTTCATGCATTAATTTTAATTGTTTACCTATATATTTTTGTTATTTCATTCATTTAAGTATTTACATTATTGTATAGGAATCAGAATAGCAATTACATTTACATAGTTAATCAAACATCAAACTCACTCATGATTGTTCTCCGTTTATTTAATCATTTAAATTCATTTGGTTTTTCAGATATGAATATCTCAGAGGATTAGAAACAAAACAAAACGCATGACCCTGAATTCTGCAGAGTGCAGCCCGCGTTACCCCTATAGGGCCTGGTAATGTGAGCAATTGCCCCTTTTTCTTTATAAAAAGATTAGGCTGCAATATATGCCCCTGATTCTTTATAAAGATTGGGCTGCAATATACATGTATTTTAAACGTCTTTGACTGCTCCACAGGGTCGCAGTTGGTATGCTTTTGAAGATAAAAGACCGCTGTATACCTGGTGACACACCTGGCGATATACCTGGTGATCTTCGTTCTCACTTGTTTTCTGTATTATCAGAGCTATATCGTGGGTATACTATGGAGGGGCATCTTCATCATGGGGGAGGGGGGGGGGCAACAGTTCCTGTTCTTTGGATAAAAGGTAATTAATTATAGGGGATAGAATTAGGTAGTATCACCTATTAATTAGGTTGATGAAATTAGCTTGTCAGTTTCACTTATGAATTAGGGGAATAGGATTGTTTAGCATCATCTATTGTTATGTGCAGTCTATGTCGTTAGCTGAGTATATTTCTATAGAAACTGCGCAAAATTGATTTAGAATTATTACTATTATTATCATTATTATTATTATCATTATTATTATCATCTTCATCATTATTAAATATTGTTATTATTACTGCCACTATTATTATTGTCATCTCTATTCTGTTGTTGGTGTTTTTTTAATCCGTTCCCCTTCTTTAGGTGTCACATTTCTCTTTTTATTTCCTGTTTCCGACATTCGAGTAAGGGAGGGGGCATTTATTCCTTCTGCTCCCCCTGTAACTACGCCACTGCTCATAGTGGTATGTCTTTGAAAGTGCACGACTGTTGTATACCTGATGGTACACCTGGGGATATACCCTGGAAGGTTTTCAATCTCTTGTCTACCTGGTCAGAGGCGTAGACTGAATCCAGATTTTGAGGGGGCACTCGCATCTTATAGGTGGGAGAACCCTTTTTTTTTTTTTTTGGAGCGGTGAAATGCAAATTGAGAAGGCCATTGAATAGGAGGAGGGTGTAGGAGAGTAGTATCATCCTTTCTCCCCTAGCCATTCCCTTCCTTTCTCTCTCTCTTCCTCTGGTTATTTCTACCGTATGCCTTTTTTTGTTTGTTTTTGATTATGGTGGATGAAAGGAGGCGCTTCCTTTCTGCTCCTCCTTAGCTACGCCACTGCTCATCATGATATGTCTTTGAAGGTACACGACTGTTGTATACTTGGTGGTACACCTGGGGATCTACCTGGGAAGGTTTTCAGTCTCTTGTTGACTACCTGGTGGCGATGCCTTTATGTCTGAAATCGACGCAGAATAGCATGTGGCGCCTAAAGGAAAGGTTACTTATCAATCTCCAAGCATGTCGAGTGCAGGGTCTCAGGTGGACCATAGCGTGTCTGTTTAGAGACAGGAGGGCGTTACCTCTGTGTTAAAGTATGCACATTAACGCCCTTCTGCCTCTCATTGTTCAATGAGTCTAATAAGCAGGTGAGATAAGTTTAATCATACAACTACTGAGAGCTAATAGGGCGCTATTTTGTCTCATTCGATACAGTAATGACCCCCTTGTTGCTCTCAGTTGATTCATCGGGTGCCGTGAAACACATGACGACAGTAATTGCAAATGTTTCAAACTTATATTTTCACACTTACAATACGTCGAGCATATGCTCTTTATCCTGAACATTATTAGTGCACAAGTCAAGTGAACCACGCTCTTTATTTTTTATTCTTAATTGAGGTCCTTTGATTTATTTTCCCAGCCTAAATAAGAAATAAATTATGTGAATGACGTGGTCCTTACAGTGACTGAAAGATTTGAAACGGTATAAAAATGAAGCAGTTTGAAAAATGCCAAAGTAATTGAAAATTATGCAAAAAAAATATTATGAGTCAGTATTATCAATAATAAAAAAGGAACAACAGTAAAACAAACAACAAAAACAACAAATGCAAGAATCATGATTATTTCATTGATCATGTTGATAGATGATTTTGACCTGACTTTTACAGTTTATACCAGGATACAAACAGGATACCCAAATTCTTTTCTGATGACAAAGTATCGGTATAGGAATGACCAAAAAAGGAAAAAGAAAAACCAAAACAACAACACCAACCATAATCTCAAGAAAAAGTACGGCTAAAGCTGCACGTTAGGATAGACCTAAATTGTAATTTGTTATTTATATCTCTTACATACATGTGTGATAATATGCGAGCTAATTTTATGTGTCGTCAGAATTTCGTTAAATGGTTACATGCGCCTATTGCGGTGATGGAGGGGCACTTTAGATGAAGAAGAAATAAACGGTTTAATAATGATTCATTCAATCAGAAACAATGATAATGCAATTATATTCTCTCATGCTAATCTTGGCGTACATTAGCTCTACCTGTAGGACCAACATTATCGCAGACAAGTTCTTGCCTTATTCCTGAATGTATGAAATAAAAACATTTTCAATTTTAGATGCTGCGTTGCTTTTCGGAAAACGGTGATGCTTTTGATTATGAATGTTGCCATGGCAACTGCACTCTAGGTTTTCACTTAAAATCTAATCATCTCGTCCTCCTTCGTCATTTTATGCTACAATGATCTTGGAGCTGTACACGAAAACATTCGTGTTCGAGCATTTCAACGGCGTATTAATGACTCGAATTATGGTATGTAAGAATGTGCGTTTGTATCCAATCATGCCAATGTTAATGAAATTATAAATACATTCGCGGAATAAGAGTCGCTATTAATTGAATCATGTTGAATTTCAGTAAATCCTCAATGGAACTCGCATGCAAGAAAATTACTGTACATAATTTCTAACCCATACATGTATATATGTATGTATCATTTGCTTGTTGCATGTGTAGCAAAAAATCGATGAAAGATCTGCGATCTACAAGAGACTAGTACGCCAGCTTTGTAGCCATAATTATTCGGGGGCGGGGATAGGGGAATGCATAGGGTTCCGTAGCTTTTCTGCAGAGAGGGGGGGGGGGTATTATTGCTTATGGCGGGTTTTGACCAATACGCTAATTCCCCTTTTTATCTGCGAGTGCGCGCAGCGACCGAGCAAAAAAATAGTGTAAGTGAAATAGCAAGATTTCTTACAGTTTTACATTTCTTTTTCCAATCAGTCTGTGCCCAAGAATGACACCTTCCAAGAAGTAAGATTACAAAAAAGCACAGAAAGTAAAAAAAAAAAAAAAAAAAAGGGATACTGTTCCGGATATTCAGAAAAGGGCCATTTTCTTGATGTAGGCCTCAAACATAGCAGAAACGTACGTGTACGTCTACTTGATCCAGCAACCCTATGCCATCACCAATTACCGCATTATGACAAGTACTGTAAAATGAGCTGCTCCATCCGGCTTTGAGAGAGTGCAGACGCATTCCCTGGGAGATACAGGCTTTCCGACATATTGTCACATTATGCTCTCTGAGATGAACATAGTAACATAACCAGATAACCAGGATTTGTAGATGGGGGGGGGGGGGGGGGAGGGGGGCTAGATGCCCCTATAAAACCGTATACTGTATTAAAAATGAAAATGACGGTCCTTTTTTCAAGAAAGGAAGAAATGATTTCAAAGAGTAAAGTCCCATGAGACCTGTCCAACTAAAATGAATAATTCTGTCTTGAAATCTCCGGTGGCCATGGGATCCCTCGAAAGTTATGCTTTTACGGGGGGGGGGGGAGGCCTAACTGCATTGGCATTATTTCTTACACCTAAGTTCAGAGTATACTTATGATTAAAAATGATTCGACGGACCTGCAGAATCAGTATCAGAACCAGTATAAGTGTGATGAAAAGCATATTGGTAACTATCTCCCAGCCAGGTTTATCGTACAGTCAAGCCCATGACTACCAATGAAGAACTATTCACAAAGAACTTCAGATAAAAACGCAGCTGTTGAGAGCCGCAAGGGCGTCAATTCTAGAGGGGCGTTAACTCCATGTCTAATCATGTAAAAAACAAAACAAAACAAGAAATACCCCCAAAAGAACAGAGGGAGGGGCGCCCCAGTACCCTATGGCATCTCGACTTTGAAGGAGAGGCTTACTTGTACCAAAGGAAAGAGATGGCAAAAACCCACATCCGACGTAGAACATTATCTGTCGAAAGGAATTTAATCAGAGGAACACGAATTGCTCTTTTTTTATTTTCTTGAATTTCTTCTAGTCATTTTCATGTAGTCTTGCCTTCGCAGACGGTTTTTAGCACGCCCAAAAGGCATATTGGGCTTCGGGGCATGTGCATGCTCTTTGCAGTGTTTTGCGATTTCCAAGGCCGTACGAAGAATTTTTTTTTCGGGGGGGGGCAAGAATATATTCAATATTTTGGAGAACACGCAAGTTAGGAACGAAGCGACCGAGTGGGAGCTTTTGCATATTTAGAATTGAAATTGAACGATCTGGTGCATATTTTGGGTGGAATTTGGAAAATTCTCAATAAAAACGTAAGGAAAAAATAGAAAAAGGGGGATTTTGAAAATTTCTAGGGGGCAACTGCCCCTACCCCCTATGTGCGTACGGCCATGATGATTTCTTTATGGTTTTGAATGAATTACAGTGTTTTCCTGCCTGTATAGAAATAATTCAATTTATCATTTTGCTCGGCGTATTTATCTAATCAAAAAGTTATCTAGTACTATTGACAAATGAATGTATATATTTTGTTTCATATTTTTCTTTAATTATACCTATGCAATGTCATTGTATTTCCTTTCTCTCAGTTGGAAATGAATAAATATGAATTTGAATTTGAATTTAAATTACATCTAATTGGTAGTCGCTGCAGAAGAACGTTTAAAATGATCGCAATCTCAATGTATCATTTAGATCGGTGCATCATTTTCATTTCTTTACCCCCCCCCCCCGGGTTTATTGCCCCCCCCCCTTCCGTCATTGCACTAACTAAATGTATATCTGCTTAAAGGCAGAGCATGAACAATAGGAATAATAGTTATAAAGTAAAGGGGGGGGGGGGACACAGCGTTTCTCGAATCCACCTTGATAACTCGAGTGAGGTTCATGACGTCACGTCACATTATTACAAACAAGAATCGGCGGGAAACATAAGATTGGTTCAATGTAATCGTACAACATAATCTTATCTTATAACGGAAATCCTCTGTCATCTTCCCTCTGCATCTTGCATCATTGACTTTTACTTGTGAACGTCATTTTTTTAAAAGTATGATGTATGGAGACTTTATGAACGAGACGGTATGAATGGCCTTGGAAGTAATATATTTGCGCACGTAAAACCCTGCTTTTGGAAGCACAGAGCATTCATAATGTTTTTCACCTTGATCCATCTCGCGTACGATGAACGGAGAAAAGGATGATAGACTGACAGCCCGGATGCAAGGAGCATTCCTAACGCAATCGACATTGTTTCATCTAGCGCACGATGAAATTGGAAAATGAAAACAAAATACATAATTAAAACGAAAGAATGATACGCAAGGGCGTTCGTGGATGGCTGAAGGCATGTTCATGACATTGACATCATTTTCATGAGATATTATTAGGTCGAAATAGCGGAACCCACTCTTTCATTCGCGATGCTCACAAACAACAACCATGTAGCTATAGCATGCATAATTGAACAAAACCAGACGATTCGATCTCTAATGCTCGTGCTCGAGAACCGCTAATGAAGCCACTCTGGATAAAAACAGACTAAATGAATGAATGAATAGATAAATAAACATATAAATAAATAAATAGATGAATAGATAAATAAATAGATGAATAAATGAATAAATAAATAAATATATGAATAAATAGATAAGAGATGAGCGCTATACAAGTATCCAAGAAATTCAATGAATCAATCTAGTAAACAAGCAATTAATCGAACAAGTAAATAATCAAGCAATCATTCACTCTTTCAATTGCCTATCAAGTCAAGCTAATATCATGCTCTTGTAGTCTTATTATTGTTCACGACAAAAATCAATTTGTATTATTACTATTAATTTCTTAGTTCTTTTCTAATTTATCCTAACAATGAATCGACATCAAAACACTCCTTATACAAGCAGCTCGAACTGCAATCCATTTTTATGAAGAAGGGGTGTATTTCCATACGTATATGTCCTCCGTAATGTTCGTCAACCATGTCAACGATGATTGTAAAGTCTTCATGTGAACCTTTTTCTTTTGTTGGAATGAAAGTGACATTTCTAAAAGTGCACACATCTGATATGCCTTGTGCTGTCAGTCATTAATCGTAACCAAAGCTACATGTTACGTAATCAGAACACCTCCCCTTGCAACGCATCTAGATTGAGCGTCTTGTGTAAGGAATAATATTGTCAAGATCTAATCAATTTCCTAAAAAATTAATTTGATATGTGACCCTGTAATGAATTTATGGATGTTTTCAGTAATTTATAATTTGATTGTAAATTTCCACTGACAATTTAATGGCTTCCAAAAGTTGCGAACCTGGCAATGGTAATATTTTCTGGCAATAGGGAAAATCCCTTTGATCCTAACTGCTATGTAGCATCTTTTTCATATTATAAGGTCATAATAAAATGGTAAGAAAGTTCACTTGAAAAAAAGGGGAAAGGCAAGGTATCAGGACCCTGGGAGATCCTTTTTTTTTTTTTTTTTTTTTAAATTTACTAGGGTCCTGAATTTAGAAAAAAAAAGGTTACGCCCTGCCAGTTGAAGATTTTGTAACAATTCAAAAGAGCAGAAAAAAGTTATAATATTTGGGGTTCATTTTCTCTTTTTGATTTTCTGAAATAAAACAATCAATAACCCATCAACAATTCTTACCCCTATAAGGTCCCCTATCTCTATTTTTGTGTGGAGGTGTTGTGATTTAAGGGTTCCTTTTTACTTGACTCGCAAGCAATAATTAAGGGCTCGAATCCCATCTTGGCACTAACGTCTTTTTGCAAGACATTGATCCACGTTTGCAACCTATCTCCACCCAGGTGTTGGTTTGGTGATGTTCTCATTGATTTATATATCTTTTGTCGTACACTTTCTTCCCTCTTCCAACTACTTGTATATATTTCAATTTTAAATTCATATATAATTACTCTCATCCCTGCCGCAGCACTAATGTCCGTTGACAAGACATTCATCTACATTTGCCACACTCGACCCAGGTCTAGTAGGTGGGTGCTAGGATTTATTTCTTGAATGTACTGAGCGCTACGGTATATAGCTAAGCTAAAGTCGGGGTAATGATGTGCTTGCAGGGCCCTCTGGGAAAACAGTACATAGTACTCAAGAGGCTACCCTGGGTAAACTAAACATACTATATTATTATTATTATTATCATTATTATACCACTCCCTTTATCCTCACCTTCGGACCTTCTCTCTCTCCCTCTCAGACCTCTCCCCCCCCCCCCCCCCAGCTGCAGTGGAAAAGTTTTGACTCCATAAGAGTCCATATTAATTATTTCATACTGTGAGTCCTTCCATGTCCCCATACCCTTGTCCTTCGGGCGATCTTCAGTGGTCCAACCAAGGTTGATCATGACCATCAGAAGCAGGACCTGACGACATGACGACGTTCCCCCACCTGAATTCTATCATTCAGTAGTCAGATGAGTCGACACAATTACAAAATATCGAGACGTTTCCGCAAATGAAAGGGGTTCGGATGCCTAGGGCTCCAGGAACGTAAACTCTCCAGTGCATGAAACTGCATTTACTTAACTGCCCCTTTCCGATCTATGACTTCTGCATAAGGCATTTGATGCGCTGTGACTCCACATCTAAATAGAATAATAGCCATAGGTATGGAAGATAACATTAACTTAGAAGGCAAAACGATGTTACAAGATAAATTAAAAACAAATACATGTAGATTTATCTCAACAAATTATTGTGATTTTTCATGGAATTATGTTTTCAATCGCAGTAACTCTTATAATCACCTTATTTCTCGTATATTCATGGATTTGAAAAAATGGGCTCTTAAGTTTATTGTGTACGATAAAGGGAAGAGATTCGCCTTTCATATGCTTAAGGATTTGGTGGTCATGCGAAACATGAATTTAAGACCTAAGCACTCATAAGTTCAAATGCGGAACAAGTTCATTTCTTTTTTATTTCCAAAGTAATACGAAGCATAAGATATCCTTTTTGACAGTAAGTCATAAAACTAATATGCATCATTTTCTCTTTTTTGACAGCCGTACAAAACAAAAGAATAAATGTCTGCTTGACACAATATATTTAGAAAAGAAAATCAACACTGGAAAAGAGAAATCCACAAGAAAGCAACGCTTGTAATTATGTGGATTCCTCATGGAGTGAAAGTAAAAGCAAAGAAAAGAAAACATAAGACTTGTTTAAAGTTATTCATTTCAGACAAAGAAACTAGTTATTTGGGAGCAAAGAGGCCCCTATGAGTGAGTCAATTGATGATATGTCTGAGAACTGGACCAAAGATCTCACGGAACAGGAAGAAGTACGGCTAGGGACCACTAGGTTTTGCACGTATTCACCAGTATACGGATTCATTTTGTATTGAAATCATGAAGAAAATCCCAGTGTGTAATCTTTGATGATGTGTTTTCGAAACAGGAATAGCGGATGTGTGTTTTAAAAAAAGACTTGCAAGTGGAAAACTGACATGACAAAAACAGAAACAAGGGGATAATGAGAAAAACATGGTAATTTTCCATGTTTACCATATGTAAAGTGAAAGAAAAAGAATTGTCCGAGGAGAAGTAGTGGTCAGAGTAAATGCATGCACTGTAATGCGATCTCGTATAGAAGGCAAGAAGAAAAATTAATTAGGAG